>JAWZYT010003907.1:0-15000 GCA_034508575.1 Petrolisthes manimaculis | reverse complement strand
GGAGAAAGGAGGGAGCGAAAGAGTCGGAAGGAAAGAGAAAAAGAAATTGATTTATTTGTTCAAGTGTCCTTTTATTTATCAATCTTGAAGTGTTTGTTGGTTTGTTTATCCAACCTCGCTGGGGGGGGGGGGGGTGATGAGGGAAGGAAAGATGTGAGAGGGGGAGATGAGAGGAGAAGAGAGGAGGTGGAAACAGAAATAGTGGAGAGAGAGAGAGAGAAGAGGAGATGTAAGCAAAGAGAGAGAGAGAGAGAGAGATGGAAGCAGAGAGAGAGAGGGGAGGAGATGGAAGCAAAGAGAGAGAGAGAGAGAGATGGAAGCAGAGAGAGAGAGAGAAGATGGAAGAAAAAATAGAGAAGAGAGGAGGTGGAAGCAGAAATAGTAAAGAGAGAGAAGAGAAGAGGAAGTGGAAGCAGAGAGAGAGAGAGAGAGAGAGAGAGAGAGAGAGAGAGAGAGAGAGAGAGGTATTGGAAACAGATAGAGACAGTGAGACTTGCAGTTTACCGTAGTGAATGTTGTGCACAGTGAACTTGAAAATCTTATTATATATGAACACATACACATACACACAGAAACTATACACACGAACCTAAAATATGATACAGTAGTGAGATATGTACAGGAGAGGGATACTGTGTGTGTGTGTGTGTGTGTGTGTGTGTGTGTGTGTGTGTGTGTGTTACTGTTTATAATTTGGTCACCTACTCTGTAAGTATAAAGGTGAAGAAATATATTTAATACTACAACATAATTATTGCCTTAAATAATTATATAAAGCTCTTTTGTTTGTATGGACTCAACATAATTATTATATACCTTTAATATAGCACCATAAAGCACGAAAAAAATATATACTGTAAAACATTAACACTTCATACCAGAAAATAAAAAATGATGACAGATAAAATGATAAGATAACACACAAACAATCACAAAAACAAACAAACAAACAAACTAACAAACAAACACAAGGCTTAACCCAACTCAACTGAGGCCTCGTCCTTGATTGACCATCTAATACACAAACAATCACAAAAAAACAAAGAAACAGACACACAAGGCACAACCCAACTCAACTCATGAGGCCTCGTACGTGATTGACCATCTCAGTAGATACAATTGTCAGCACATCTAACTGGTACGGTACACGAATAGAGGACTGACAACGCTGAATGTACCAGTTAGAAATGCTGGCAGCTGTACACTCCACCTACCAACTATATACTGGCCATGACTGTACAGGGAGACACTCTCGGCTTTAGGGGGAGAGCCACATGGAGTATTTATTTACCGGGTCAAAGGCGGGGTGACGCGCCATTTTGGTCCACGAAGGAGGAGGAGGAGGAGGAGAAGAGTTGGGTTATGTCAGGGCAGGTCATTACTGCTTGCTGTGAGGAAGAGTTAGGTATCACCAGTCACTCTTGTTACTCATTATTACAGTGAAGGAGAGGCAGGGATTATTATTTTTTTTGTTTTTATTAATTTATAAGGAGAGGCAGGGAGATATACATGGTGAAAGAATGCAAGATAAAGAACCAACAAGGGTGATAAATATTGGAATGAGACAACTAGGGAGGACTGGAATGGAAGGGAGGAGAGGAAAGAATATATAGGGGAGACATAATATAGGACGAAAGGGAGAGACAGATGAAAGGAAGGAATATGGAGGAAAGAGTAGGGGAGATAGAGATAGGGAGGAAAGAATAGGGGAGACAAAATGGAGAGATAGATGAAAGGAAGGAATAGGGAGGAAAGTGTAGGGGAGTAAGAGACAAGGAGGAAAGAATAGGGGAGACAAAATATAGGAAGGAGAGAGATGGAGGTAAGGGAGAGAAAGATGAAAGGAAGGAATGGGGAGGAAAGCGTAGGGGAGATAAAATAGGAATAGTGAGGAATGGAAATGATGGGATGGGGAGGAAAGAACAGAGACTAAATGGAGGAAATGAAGGAATGGGGAGGAAGCGTATAGGAGAGATAGAATACGCATTAAAGACGGGGAGGAATGAAAACGATGGGGAAGAAAGCACGGAAGTCATTTTTGTAAGTCAGGTTGGAAGATTTTAAAGGTGGTAATACATTGTTGGTACAGCATATAATTATTCGCTTCCATCTCATGAGTTAAATAATGTTTATATGACCCATGCATTCTGACCCTAATATGTGTAATTTACTTCATGGAAAGTAGGTACCGGTATATCTGTCATCTCTGCTTTCAAATTGCGTTACAATATTACTATAGCTCGATCATACCTACGTAGGTGGAATTGAAACGAACTTATGCTGCCGACTGTACATTGGAGCTCCTTGATTCATCCACTATATGCCAGGAACAGAACTGAAAGAACAAAAATGATGGTGGTAATAAAGAACAACACATGTATAATTTTGCAACACCTAATAGTAATAATAATTGTTGCTTGGAATGGTTTGGTTAGAGGAATCAGTTTAGTTGCTCCAGGTTTATCAACACGGTATAATATAATATCCCCTTTAGCTTTGTGAAATGTTGAAGGGTTATTGATTACTCCAAACTTCGCGGAGGAAGAGGTAGGTGGGTGAGATTTTGAAGTGCTACTGATTACTCCAAACTTTGCTACAAAACATATCCCTCAACTCGTATACAGCACTGACTATGTTGTGGTATGTGTGTGTGTGTGTGTGTGTGTGTGTGTTTCTAATGTGTTTCCTGGCATAGTTTGGAGGAATCATTAACTCCTGTTTATCGAGAAAAGGTGACTTATATAATTTTAATATATGGTTTAACTTTAATTAAGGACTCAGTGATCGTGTATGAGAATTGGAGGCTTCTTGGTTCCTCCTAACTATGCCACGAAACAAGCTCCTTCCCTATAGGTGCATGGTGTTTCGTGACGATATTTGAAGGACTCATTATTAACCTCCAAATGTTCTGACTACATCACAGGGTCCCTTAATATATTCCAATTTAATTACTGGGAGTTGCATTGTAGTGGTTTTAATCCTTGTGTGTGTGTGTATGTTTGTTCGTTTTTTCTAACGTTTGGATTGCTGGCCATATTTTCAGAGCCAAATTGTCCACGAAAAATTCGCGCGCCAAACTTTCCCCGCCAAATTGTACTAGTCAGAACTTATCGCGGGAAAAGTTGCCGGCGTTTTTTTTTTTTTTTCCGAGCGTCACTTCCCTCTGCTCTCCTCTGTTTTGGGCCTTGTGTTTGTTTGTGTATTTGTTTGTTTATGTGTGTGTGTGTGTGTGTGTGTGTGTGTGTGTGTGTGTGTGTGTGTGTGTTATCTTTCATTCTATATATTTTCTGGTACATACATTATGAAGTGTTGATGTTGTTTCACTGTGTGTATATTTTGGTGCTTTACGCTGTTCTTGTGTTTCGTGATGTTTTGTTTATTCCTTTCCTTCCTACCATCCTGTCTGCTTGTTTGTTTATTTCTTGGGCCTGCCTGTTTGCTTACTTTAGTCTCTTTATTTGTTTACATTATTGGAGTCGTGTTGATTATTTACGAGTCATCAAGTTTCCTCTCGTATACGTCATGTTGTTTATATATATCTGTTGTCCTTCTGTTTATATATCTGTTGTTCTTCTGTTTATATAATCTGTTGTCCTGTTTACATATGTTATCCTTCTGTTTATATATCTGTTATCCTTCTGTTTATATATCTGTTGTCCTGTTTGTACGGTATATCTGTTATCCTTCTGTTTATACATATATGTTGTCCTTTTGTTTATATATCTGTTGTCCTGTTATATATCTGTTATCCTTCTGTTTATATATCTGTTGTCCTTCTGTTTATATATCTGTTGTCCTTCTGTTTATATATCTGTTGTCCTGTTTATATATCTGTTATCCTTCTGTTTATATATCTAGTCCTTCTGTTTATATATATGTTGTCCTTCTGTTTATATATCTGTTGTCCTTCTGTTTATATATGTTTTTCTTCTGTTTATATATCTGTTGTTATTCTGTTTATATATCTGTTGTCCTTGTATTTGTAATTGTCATGTCAACACTTAACATCAAATAGAAATTAATGATAACCTTCGCTGGAAAAAAAAAAAAACCCACGATCATTGTAAATTTTGTGTAGCCTACTTGTTCGAACAGCTTCCCTCTCACATTTTACTGAACACGAGTTGGACTTTTTATCGTTCAAGTGGGAATGAAACTCGACGGATCTGTAACCCACATTTACCTTAACTATTCCTGGTGTTTTATTAATTATTATCACGTATAGAAGGGGTTAGGTGTACATGGTCTTTTTTAATATTTCATTGGATATACAGAGAATGCATTTTTACACCTTTATTTCACAAGGCTTATAAATAGTTCACAGTAGTAGTAGTAGTAGTAGTATATGCCAGTATAGTAGTAGTAGTAGTATAATTATGCAGTATAGTAGTAGTAGTAGTAGATGCAGTGTAGTAGTAGTAGTAGATGCAGTGTAGTAGTAGTAGTAGATGCAGTGTAGTAGTAGTAGTAGTAGTAGTAGTAGATGCAGTGTAGTAGTAGTAGTAGATGCAGTGTAGTAGTAGTAGTAGATGCAGTGTAGTAGTAGTAGTAGATGCAGTGTAGTAGTAGTAGTAGTAGTAGTAGTAGATGCAGTGTAGTAGTAGTAGTAGTAGTATATGCAGTATAGTAGTAATATAGTAGTAGTAGTAGTAGTAGTAGTAGTAGATGCAGTATACTAGTAGATGCAGTAGTAGTAGTAGTGATTTGGTAAGAACTTTTTTTCCAAGAGAACCCGAACTAAACTAAGACACAGAAACTGCAAGTCCCACCCAGAGATAAGTGGCCCACACTCACGAGACACATATAGAGCCTACTGTAGGTATTGGTGTTAAGGGAGAGTATACTTTTGATAGATGGAGTGCCTTGATTCCTCCAAAGTATGCCAGGAAACAGACCCAGATGAAGTAAAATAATGGTATCCTGTTGCCTGGAATAGTTTGTATGTTCAATTTGGAGTTAATGTAAGCCTTCAAACTCAGCTATGAACCACATCCCCTGTATAATTCCATATGGAGGGGGTTCTGTTTCATGGTATAGTTTGGAGGAATCAGTAGCCTTCCAATTTCCCATAATGGTTACTCCCCTTAATTAAGGACCCTGTGACTGTGTGTGTATGAGAATTGGAGGCTTATGATTCCTCCTGTCTATGCCACGAAACAAGCTCCTTTCTTGTATAGGTGTGTGTGTGTGTGTGTGTGTGTGTGTGTGTGTGTGTGAGTGTGTGTGTTTCGTGGCAATATATGAAGGACTCATTTACCTCAAAATTTCTGACTGCATTACAGGGTCCTTAATTAAGGGGGTGTGGGAGTAGGGGACAGGCTTGGGGGGGACTGGGTGTGTGTGGGGAATAGGGGGACAGGCTTGGTGTGGGTTTAAAGGTCTGTCCCCCCCTAGTCCCGCACCCCCCTAACCCCCCAAGCCTGTCCCCCTATTCCCGCACCCCCCTAACCCCCCAAGCCTGTCCCCTTATTCCCATTCTTTTGTTGGTGAATTGGAAGGTCTCTCTGATTCCTCCAAAACTATGCCAAGAAACACATATATACCCTATTATAGTCTGTTCAAAATTTTGTGTTCCACTGGCCTCTATCTATCTAGCTATTTCTATCTGTCTATCTATCGCTATTTCTTTCTATCTATCTAACTAACTATTTAGCTATCTATCGCTATTTATGTAACTATCTCTATCTATCTATTTCTATCTGTCTAAGCATAAGAGACCAAAAGAAACAATAGTATAGTATCATTGAAGGTGTCATGTTTTCAGGCATAGGCTAGTTAGAAGGAATCATACAGTAGCCTTCCTATTTACCAACAAACGAATCTCACCTTAAAGGGAAACTTTCTTTGTGTTGGTAAATCTGGAGCAACTGAATCCTCCTAACTATTCCAAGCAACAAGCCACCATTATTATTTTATGTTAATCTGGTCCTGTTTCCTCGGCATACTTTGGAGAATCAATATGCTCTAATGTAGTAAAAGTATACTATATCCATTAAAGATTATTGTGATGTTTGAAGGTATATAGTAGAAGGGAGGATATAATTATACTGTATACGTGCGTGTGTGGAGAAGTGAAAATAATCTGTCCTCAATATTTTTTTAAATATTATACGTGAACCTTATATTATTACATTTTGTTCTTATCATTTTACCCAACCTTTTTATACATTTCCCTGGAATGAGAGAGAGAGAGAGAGAGAGAGAGAGAGAGAGAGAGAGAGATGGGAAGGTACTCAAGGTAGGATGTACGATAGGGTGGTTTTGAGAGAGAGAGAGAGAGAGAAGAGAGAGAGAGAGAGATGGGAAGGTAGGATGCACGATAGTGGGGTTTGTTAAAGAGAGAGAGAGAGAGAGAGAGAGAGAGAGATGGGAAGGTAGGATGCACGATAGTGGGTTTGTTAAAGAGAGAGAGAGAGAAAGAGTGAGAGAGAGTGTGTGTGTGTGTGGGGTGGGGAGGGAGGCTACCTGGGCCTTGAACCACTTTAATAAGCTGGGGAGGGGTCGGGGGTGAGGAGGAGGAGGAGGAGGAGGTGTCTGTGAAGTCTGCCCTTATTTTCACCTCTCTCGCCACCCGACACTCTTCTATCCCCCCTCCCCCTACCACCCTTCCCACAGACCCCCCAACTCTTCTTCTCCTCTTCCTCCTCCACCTCCACCTTCCACCTCTTTTATCCATCCCCTTATCCCTCATCTTCCCCACAACCCCAACTCCTCTCTTCCTCCTCCGCCTCTCACCTCTTCTTCTCCTCCACCTCCACCTACCACCTCTTTTATCCATCCCTTCCCCCTTCATCTTCCGCACAACCCCCTCAACTTTTCTCCACCTCCCTTCCCCCAACTCCTCCTCTTCCTCCTCCACTTCTTTTATCCATCCCTTCCATCACCCTTCCCCCAAACTCTTCTTCTCCACCTCCACCTCCCACTTCTTTTATCCATCCCCTCACCCTTCCCCCAAACCCCCAACTCTTCTTCTCCTTCCTCCACCTCCTCTCTTTTATCCCTTCATTTCACCTCCTCTCTTCTCTCCCTTCCATTTCACCTCTCTTCTCTCCCTTCTCTTTTACCTCTCTTCTCTCCTCCTTTCACCTCTCTTTCCTCGCTTTTCATTTCACCTCTCCTCTCCCTTTCATCTCTCTTTTCTCACTTCCATTTCACCTCTTTCTCTCCCTCTTTCATTTCACCTCTCTACTCTCCTTTTCATTTCACCTCTCTACTCTCCTTTTCATTTCACCTCTTTTCTCCTTTTCATTTCACCTCTCTTTTCTCCTTTTCATTTCACCTCTTTTCTCTCACTTTTCATTTCACCTCTCTACTCTCCGTTTCATTTCACCTCTCTTTTCTCCTTTTCATTTCACCTCTTTTCTCTTCTTTCTCTGTCACCTCTCTTCTCTTCTCTCCTTATATTCATTCCTCTTTTTATCTTCACACTCTCACCTCTCTATTATTATAAATCTTAATCCAAGGTTGTAAAGCAGAGGGAAGAGAAGGAAGGAGGTTGATAGGGAAGGAAGATAATTATAATAAGTGAATAAATATGATGGTGATGGAATATATATACAGTACTGTAGATTTAGGGTGTTATAGAAAGGAAGGGAGTTACTAAATGAATATGATGATGGTGATAGAATATAAAGGTGCATAACATTTTTCTCTCTCTCTCATTGTGTGTGTGTATGTGTATGTGTATGTATGTGTGTGTGTGTATGTATGTATGTATGTATGTATGTATGTATGTGTGTGTGTGTGTGTGTGTGTGTGTGTGTGTGTGTGTGTGTGTGTGTGTGTGTGTGTGTGGTGTGTGTTTTGCATGCGTGAGCGTCTGCAAAACAAATAAAGGCTGCCTGGTTAATTTTCATTGCATGTGTAAGGAGTGTTCACGAGATGACTGCTTGCCCCCCCCCCCCTCACTATACCTCCACAACAACCACCTCCTTTACCACAACCACAACCTTCACTACCGGTACCTCCTTACACTACAACCTTCACTACCTCTTACACTACAACCACTACCTCCTTCATCACAACCACAACCTTCACTACGGTACCTCCTTACACTACAACCTTCACTACCTCTTACACTACAACCACTACCTCCTTCATCACAACCACAACCTTCACTACCGGTACCATCCTTACACTACAACCTTCACTACCTCTTACACTACAACCACTACCTCCTTCATCACAACCACAACCTTCACTACCGGTACCCTCCTTACACTACAACCTTCACTACCTCCTACACTACAACCACTACCTCCTTCATCACAACCACAACCTTCCCTACCTCCTTCACCACAATCACAACCTTCACTACCTCCTACACTACAACCTCTATCTTCTCCACCACAGCCAAGACCACCTCCACCACAACCAATACCAACTCCACCACAACCATTACCAACTCCACCACAACCATTACCACTCCACCACAACCATTACCAACTCCACCATAACCAATACAAACTCTTTCACAACCACTACTTCCACAACCAATACAAACTCTTTCACAACCACTACTTCCACAACCAATACCAACTTCTTCACAACCACTACCTCCTCCTCCACAACCACCACAATCACAAGAACCACTATACCTCATCACAACCACAACTACAACCACCAATACCACTTACCTTTTTCCCCAACATCTCTTAATTCCCTCACCGCTCTTCCTTTACCTCCCACTTCTTCTCTCCACAATTCCACACACACACACACACACACACACACACACACACACACACACACACACACACACACACACACACACACACACCTCCTCTTCCTCCCACACCTGAACGAATGGCAAGAAGTTTCGAAAGGTTTGTATAAGAGTACAGTAAAATGGAGTAAATATTTGTTGTGTGTTTTATAAATATCAGGTTTGTATGAGTAAAGTAAAATGAAGTAAATACTTTTTTTTGTGTTGTATAAATTTCAGGTTTGTAATTGTACAGAAAATGTAGATATTTTTTGTTTTTGTATAAATTTCAGGTTTGTAAGAGTACAGTAAAATGAAGTAAATATTTTTGTGTGTTGTATAAATTTCAGGTTTGTAAGAGTACAGTAAAATGAAGTTAGTATTTTGAGTCGTATAGATTTCAGATGAGAGAAGATTTGTCAGTTGAACGATTGTGAGTCTGTATTATAGAAATTGGATTTGTTTATTGGTGCGATGAAAAAAAAAACTATATATTTTTTATACCAGTTGTTGTATAATTTTGTGTGTGAATAAAGTGAAGGCCTGTGAGTCATAGATAAATATTATACGGTATATATGTATACTGTATATATTATTTTGTATATACCACACTCGCCTCTGAAGTGGGAATGGAGATTAGCAGTGGGAAGGCAGTTTATAAAAAAGCAGCACAATTTTAGGGCAAGAATTAAAATGTTGAATATGAGAATTAGGATGGCTTACCCAACAAGTTTGTGAGATGGACTTAATTTACAGGAAGCGAATTTCGTGAAGTGTTGCTGCAGACGTTGAAATATTGTTTGTTGTGCACGAATGTATTGCAGATGTGCACGACGATATATTGTAAATTTCGTGAGGGACAGGTGTAGGGGAAGTGGCCGAGTGGTAGTGTTCTGGACTCATACCTAGAGGTCGGGAGATCGATCCTCTCAGGTGAGGGCCTGAGAATATTTACTCTCCGATTTGAGTATCAGGCACTAACTATAAGGCCACCGAACGTCGTAAAACACCCTCACTGGTACCATAACAGCTGCAGTATTTGGGAATTACCCTCACTTCACTCTCTCTGTGGCTGGGTACCAGTTCGGAAGTCGTGACGTGTGTGTGTGTGAGCAGCAGTTGACCTGGGCCACGATAACGGGCTTGATTAAGCCTATGTCCAGTGTCGGATCATATAAAAAAAAAAAAAAAAAAAAAAAAAAAACTGTGTGTGTCTGTATGTGTGTGTGCATAGCGACGTTCGTGAAACACACACACACATTCTCTCTCTCTCTCTCTCTTGTTCCGTTTATTAATTGGCACTTCTTTCTCCGTAATTGTGTACCATAATTCAACTCTCCTCCCTCCGCGTCTCTCTGTCCTTTCCTCCCTCCCTCCCTTCTTTCCTCCCTCCATCCCCCCCTCCCCGCGTCACATCATTTCGTTTTACAACACACCTCCTCCGTCATAGTCTATTCCACCATTCTGTCCTCTGTTTATCTATCTTATCTATCCTTCCATCCATCTATTCGTCTGTCTATCTGTATCTATATATATAACTTTCTATTAATTCAGCGGTTTATCCATCAGAGAGAGAGAGAGAGAGAGAGAGAGAGAGAGAGAGAGAGAGAGAGAGAGAGAGAGAGAGCGCTTGTGTGTGTGTGTGTGTGTATTGGTCAGCAAGAAATGTATACCTATAGATGGTAGTGGATGAAGTGAGAGATGATATATGCAAATGCCTATAGTATGAAGATATAGGCTGTATATATATTATTATTATTATTATTATGTTAACCCTTCACCATCCTTGTTTAATAATATATATAGGATGGAGGTGATATATATTACAGTACAGGATATAGATTGTAATATGTCATCCCTTCACCATCCTTGTATATATCCTTGTCATCTTTATCCTGTCACCTTGTCTATTCTCATCCCTCTCACGTATTATCCATCTCTCTCTCTCTCTCCTTTCTTTTTTTCTCTCTGCACCCCTTCACCTCTTTCCTTCCTCCACCTTTTTTTCCTCCTTTCATTTTTCCCTATCTCGTCACTTTTTCTATCTTTATTTCCTCTGTATCCTCCTCCCCCTCTTTCCGTCCCCCCCCTCCCCCCCCCCCCCCCTCTTTCTCTCACACGTCGCACACACACACACTCTCTCTCTCTCTCTCTCTCTCTCTCTCTCTCTCTCTCTCTCTCCTCTCTCTCTCTCTCTCTCTCTCTCTCTCATCTCTCTCTCTCTCTCTCTCTCTCTCTCTTTCCCCTTTATCAACACACTTTTCTCCCTCTCAACACCTCCCTTCTCCCCCACTCTCTCTTTCTTTCTTAGCCAGGAGGTGTGAGGGTGGACAGGTCAGGCCAAAAGGTCACGAGGGGTCAAAGGTCACTCTCTCTCTCTCCCCCCCCTCCCCCCCGTGGTCAAGTGGGAGAGAGTAAGGGAGGGAGGGAGGGAGGGAATGTGGTGCCTGGTGTGTGTTGTAAGGTAGCCGAGTGAGCGATGGATGAGTTGGTTTTGTGTTGGTATATCTGGAGCAACTTAATTAATCCACCAAGCTATTCCAAGCAACAGAAACACCATTATATTTTGTTCTTCCGGTTCTGTTTTTCTGGCATACTTTGGAGGAATCAGGGCACTCAATGTACCAAAAAAGAATGACCTCCTTTTAATGTACAATACCTTTACTTTGTTGTCCCATGTCCACCAATAATCATCCAATAATAATTAGGTGTGTCTCAAGTAAACGTTTGGTCGCTTTTCTCTCTCTGTTCGTACCTGGGAAACTTTCCGATAAGTATAGAAGTTAAATATTATCTTTTCATTTTCTTTTTATACATACAGGGTATTTATGGAACCAACACATTCACGTACACACAATTACAATATCCATTAGGCAAAATTAGTAAACTACTACTCTGGGTTTTCATTTTATGTGTTTGTGAAAATTTTATTCCCATACTGAACTTCATGACTTTGTAGATGTGGCGACACGACTTTTGCAGCCGACTGTACAGGACTTCCCCTTGAAAAGAAAAGAAGAAATAAAAGAGACAAAAAATATAGTCTAGCTTTAACCTATATACGTGGTGGTGCGGTGGTTGCATCTCCGAGACTCGATTGTTGTGATAGCGGGGTTCGATTTCCGATACGGCTCATACAGTCACCAAAAAAAAAAAAAAAATATTACGAGAGAGTAAAAAAAAAAAAAAAAAAAAAAAAAAAAAAAAAAAAAAAAAAAGCAGTCTAGCTCGGTTAGGGGTCTGATGCAGGAGTATATAAAAAAAGAAGAGTAAATATATCCAACAACAACAACAAAAACTATATTCAGTGTATTTGACTTGTTTTTTTTTTAACATGCGAAAATGTACTGGTTCATGTATTTTTTTTTTTTTTTACATTTCTTGTGAATGAAAATAATAATGACACAGTCCCAAGAAAGTTACACCAAAACAAACTTATACCATCACCAGTTACCAGATTTTATTATTATATTATTATTATTATTATTATTATTATTATTATTATTATTATTAGGTATAGTTAGGAATCTGCATTATCGCCAAGATGGATAAAGTAAACACACACACACACACACACACACACACACACACACACACTGGAGGTACACACACACACACACACACACACACACTGGAGGTACACACACACACACACACACACACACACTGGAGGCAGATTACATTATGGGAATTTGTGTCAATTTATATATCTAGTGAAATAATGTAAATAGTTGTTTGTTTATAATATCTATAATATTATGCAACAAAGAACATTATCAATAATTATAGTGATTTATTTTCTTCATTCGTTGTTGTTTGTTGTCTTACATATGAAAAAAAAATACGTTGTACAGTTGCCAAAAAAGTTATTGCGACAAATATTGATAGAACTTTAACCATAGTTATATCCACACCTATTTGTATGGACTATAAGCAAGTATAACAGAAGGAAATATACATAGGTATCCTTCTGTAATACATACTTATATTCCCTACAAACAACTATGGACATTAATATATTTAATGGTATATCAATAGTTGTCGCAATACCTTTTTTTTGGCAACTGTACACTATATATTATTGTGTTGAGTTATGGATGGAATAAGATGAAGGACAGAAAGTGAGAGGGAGGGAGGGAGGGAGAGTGGGAGAGGTCATTGGTCAATTTATCTTACCCTCAGGTCCTGGTTGTATATTAACTCTCTCTCTCTCTCTCTCTCTCTCTCTCTCTCTCTCTCTCTCTCTCTCCACACACATGCTCTTTACCACACACAACATTCTCACGGTGACACGGTCTCACCATACACACATTCTCTCTCATCTACACACACACACACACACACCCTCATCCACCCCCCCCCCACACACACACACTCCCTCCCTCTCTCTCTCACCACAACAGACACACTCCCTTCCCTCTCTCTCACCACACACACACTCCCTCTCTCATCACACACACACACACACACTCCCTCTCTCATCACACACACACTCCCTCTCTCATGTACACACACACACACACACACACACACACACACACACACACACACACACACACACACACACACTCACACTCCATCTCATTCAACCCGTATTCATGTAGCCTACACTGTGACCTCCTCTTTTTACATTTTCTCTCAATCCACACTCACTTTCACTCTACGCTGACTCATACTCTATAGTCTCTCTCCTCTCTCTCTCTCTCTCTCTCTCTCTCTCTCTTCCTCTCTCTCTCTCTCTCTCTCTCTCTCTTCTCTCTCTCTCTCTCTGTGTGTGTTGGGGGGAGAAAACTAACGTACCGATATTACGATATATGCACACACACACACACACACACACACACACACACACACACACACTCACACACACACGACACACTTTCAGTCCTACACACACACACATCAATAAACCGTTTATTATTTTTGTTTATTACACACACACACTACACTTTCAGTCCTACACACACAGACACAGAGCATATTCAGTTCGGGAGGGCGCCGGCGCCCGGCGGCCGCCCTCCCTCCTCTCTTTTTTACCCCTCCCCCTTCCTACAGCATAAAGTCGAGATTACGAGAGAGAGAGAGAGAGAGAGAGAGAGAGAGAGAGAGAGAGAGAGAGAGAGAGAGAGAGAGAGAGAGAGAGAGAGAGAGAGAGAGAGAGAGTGTGTGTGTGTGTGTTTTAGTTAGTTTATTTTATGTAAGTGTTTTGTAGTACAGTCAGATTTGAAAGGCGTGTATGAATGTGTGTAGTATGTGTGTACTGTATGTGTATGTGTATGTGTGAAGTCTGTATACTAATAGTGTGTATGTAAGTGGATTATATGTAAACTGTATACGTTTTTGTGTATATAGTGTATGTATAAGTGTTTGTATAATAATAGTGTATATGTAAGTGTGGATATGTATGAAATGTATACGTATGTGTGTACTGTATTAAAATGTATGGGAAGTGTGAAGTATATGTATAATAAATAGTGTATATTAAGTGTATAAGTATGTGCTGTATAGCTGGCGATGTGTGTATATTGCATGTATTAGTGTGGATATAATAATAGTGTATGTTAAGTGTGCAAGAATGTATATATGTGCTGTATAGCGATGTGTGTGTATATATATATATATAAGTGTGTGTATAATTATAGTGTATGTAAGTATGTCATATGTGAACTGTATAGCGATGTGTGTGTATATATATATATAAGTGTGTGTATAATTATAGGGTATGTAAGTATGTATATATGTACAGTATAGCGATGTGTTTGTGTATATATATATATATAAGTGTGTATAATTATAGGGTATGTATAATTATAGTGTATGTAAGTATGTATATGTGAACTGTATGGTGATGTGTGTATAGTATATGTATTAATGTGAATATAATAATAATAGTGTATGTTAAGTGTGTAAGTATGTATATGTGTACTGTATGGTGATGTGTGTGTGTATATAAGTGTGTGTATGTAAGTATGTATATGTGAACTGTATGGTGATGTGTGTATAGTATATGTATTTTAGTGTGTATATTAATGTAGTGATACTTGGCAATGACTTATCACCAGTTATCTGTGGTTATCATTGAAGCTGTCTTATCGTACTTACCATCATGCATACTATGGGCCTTCCTTGTTCTCTCTCTCTCTCACTCTCTCACTCTCGCACACACACACACACACACTCTCTCTCACTCTCTCTCACTCTCTCTCTCTCTCTTTCACTCTCTGACTCTTTCTCTCTCTTCACTCTCTGACTCTCTCTCTCCTCTCTCTCTCTCTCTCCTCTCTCTCTCTCTCTCT
>JAWZYT010003906.1:77500-110623 GCA_034508575.1 Petrolisthes manimaculis | reverse complement strand
GAGGAAAGAAGGAGAGAAATGGAGGGAAAGAGAGAGAGAGAATAATGCAAATATTTCTTACAAAGAGAGAGATTGTGAGAGGAATGGAGAGACGGAGAGAAAACTTGGAGAGATGGAGAGGAAGGAGGGGAGAAATGGAGGAGAGATGGAGACAAACGGAGAGAAAATCGGAGGAAAGGGAGGAGAAGATATTGAGGAAAGAAGGAGAGAAATGGAGGGAAAGAGAGAGAGAATAATGCAAATATTTCTTACAAAGAGAGAGATTGTGAGAGAATGGAGAGACGGAGAGAAAACTTGGAGAGATGGAGAGAAGGAGGAAGAAATGGAGGAGAGATGGAGACAAACGGAGAGAAAATCGGAGGAAAGGGAGAGAAGATATGGAGGAAAGAAGGAGAGAAATGGAGGGAAAGAGAGAGAGAGAATAATGCAAATATTTCTTACAAAGAGAGAGATTGTGAGAGAATGGAGAGACGGAGAGAAAACTTGGAGAGATGGAGAGAAGGAGGAAGAAATGGAGGAGAGATGGAGACAAACGGAGAGAAAATCGGAGGAAAGGGAGAGAAGATATGGAGGAAAGAAGGAGAGAAATGGAGGGAAAGAGAGAGAGAGAATAATGCAAATATTTCTTACAAAGAGAGAGATTGTGAGAGAATGGAGAGACGGAGAGAAAACTTGGAGAGATGGAGAGAAGGAGGAAGAAATGGAGGAGAGATGGAGACAAACGGAGAGAAAATCGGAGGAAAGGGAGAGAAGATATGGAGGAAAGAAGGAGAGAAATGGAGGGAAAGAGAGAGAGAGAATAATGCAAATATTTCTTACAAAGAGAGAGATTGTGAGAGAATGGAGAGACGGAGAGAAAACTTGGAGAGATGGAGAGAAGGAGGGAGAAATGGAGGAGAGATGGAGACAAACGGAGAGAAAATCGGAGGAAAGGGAGAGAAGATATGGAGGAAAGAAGGAGAGAAATGGAGGGAAAGAGAGAGAGAGAATAATGCAAATATTTCTTACAAAGAGAGAGATTGTGAGAGAATGGAGAGACGGAGAGAAAACTTGGAGAGATGGAGAGAAGGAGGAAGAAATGGAGGAGAGATGGAGACAAACGGAGAGAAAATCGGAGGAAAGGGAGAGAAGATATGGAGGAAAGAAGGAGAGAAATGGAGGGAAAGAGAGAGAGAGAATAATGCAAATATTTCTTACAAAGAGAGAGATTGTGAGAGAATGGAGAGACGGAGAGAAAACTTGGAGAGATGGAGAGAAGGAGGGAGAAATGGAGGAGAGATGGAGACAAACGGAGAGAAAATCGGAGGAAAGGGAGAGAAGATATGGAGGAAAGAAGGAGAGAAATGGAGGGAAAGAGAGAGAGAGAATAATGCAAATATTTCTTACAAAGAGAGAGATTGTGAGAGAATGGAGGAGACGGAGAGAAAACTTGGAGAGATGGAGAGAAGGAGGAAGAAATGGAGGAGAGATGGAGACAAACGGAGAGAAAATCGGAGGAAAGGGAGAGAAGATATGGAGGAAAGAAGGAGAGAAATGGAGGGAAAGAGAGAGAGAGAATAATGCAAATATTTCTTACAAAGAGAGAGATTGTGAGAGAATGGAGAGACGGAGAGAAAACTTGGAGAGATGGAGAGAAGGAGGGAGAAATGGAGGAGAGATGGAGACAAACGGAGAGAAAATCGAGGAAAGGGAGAGAAGATATGGAGGAAAGAAGGAGAGAAATGGAGGGAAAGAGAGAGAGAATAATGCAAATATTTCTTACAAAGAGAGAGATTGTGAGAGAATGGAGAGACGGAGAGAAAACTTGGAGAGATGGAGAGAAGGAGGAAGAAATGGAGGAGAGATGGAGACAAACGGAGAGAAAATCGGAGGAAAGGGAGAGAAGATATGGAGGAAAGAAGGAGAGAAATGGAGGGAAAGAGAGAGAGAGAATAATGCAAATATTTCTTACAAAGAGAGAGATTGTGAGAGAATGGAGAGACGGAGAGAAAACTTGGAGAGATGGAGAGAAGGAGAAGAAATGGAGGAGAGATGGAGACAAACGGAGAGAAAATCGGAGGAAAGGGAGAGAAGATATGGAGGAAAGAAGGAGAGAAATGGAGGGAAAGAGAGAGAGAGAATAATGCAAATATTTCTTACAAAGAGAGAGATTGTGAGAGAATGGAGAGACGGAGAGAAAACTTGGAGAGATGGAGAGAAGGAGGGAGAAATGGAGGAGAGATGGAGACAAACGGAGAGAAAATCGGAGGAAAGGAGAGAAGATATGGAGGAAAGAAGGAGAGAAATGGAGGGAAAGAGAGAGAGAGAATAATGCAAATATTTCTTACAAAGAGAGAGATTGTGAGAGAATGGAGAGACGGAGAGAAAACTTGGAGAGATGGAGAGAAGGAGGGAGAAATGAAAGAGAGATGGAGACAAACGGAGAGAAAATCGGAGGAAAGGGAGAGAAGATATGGAGGAAAGAAGGAGAGAAATGGAGGGAAAGAGAGAGAGAATAATGCAAATATTTCTTACAGAGAGAGAGATTGTGAGAGAATGGAGAGACGGAGAGAAAATTTGGAGACCTGGAGAGAAGGAGGAAGAAATGGAGGGGAGATAGAGACAAACGGAGAGACAATCGGAGGAAAGGGAGAGAAGATATGGAGGAAAGAAGGAGGAAAGGTAGGGAAAAAAAACTCTAGCCATTGTAAAAAACGGAATAATATTAACACAGACTTCTTTATTATTATTATTATTATTATTATTATTATTATTATTATTATTGGCTGTACAGTACATACCTAAAACTATAATTTATTAATGTGAGTGAATGTTATTTACAATATTGATTTAAATTAATGTTTAATTAATGTGATGATGTAATATAGCTATACCAACATATACATATCTATACATATCTATACATATCTATACATATCTATACATATCTATATCAGGTTTCTGTAATGGAATATCATGTGTCAAAAATAAATATAATGTTATCTATGTTTCAAAGAATGTTTTAATTAAATTATTTACCTCTTTGTAGATAATAATAATCCCATTACAAAATAAAATGGAAAAAAAAATGGAAGGCATTGAAAGGAATATAATTTACTAACACATTATTATTATTATTATTATATAATTATTATTTCGCTTCTACCTATCATTACTGCATTATTTTAATTAACACATTTATAATATACTTATTGATAGGATTATAAGGGATTTAATCCTTTATAGACGATGTTATTTTGTTTTTAAGGTAAGTATAAAAATTCCGATACCACAGAATTCCGGTACTTATACTTTGCCAACACTAACATTTCGGCGTCTATACTTCACCAGTGTTACCAACAGAGGCAGGAAAATGTATCTGTTTTAAATGAATTTTGAAGAGCACATGTCTGAGAAATTATATAAAGATAGTAGATGTAAAAATACCAAAATAAACGTCCATTATTATTTTCAAGAGTAATCAGAAAAAATGATTGAGGTAATAAATAAGGTAAATTCTGATATTGTTGTTGTTGTTGGGGTTTGTGGTCAAGGGGATCTGGCAACACTGCATCTGGCAACACTTTGCTGACAAAACAAAATATTGGAGGTGAGAAATTTTAATCCTATTTTTTGCGTCCATTTTTGACCCTTTATGAATAATGAACAATATTTCTAACGCTATAGACATCTTCAGAATATTATTATTATTATTATATAATGAATTAGTAATTTATTATTGTATAGTTATTGAAATATTACGATATTAAATAACATTGCTGATTAATTCATGTTTATTATTAAATTAGTACTTTATTTAACTTCTATATAAATATTACCTTAATTATTATATGTATACCTGATAATACCGTAAATAATATGTATGTTTATATGTTTGTTTATTGAAATAGGGTTTATTTTATTTATTTTTCAGAGAATTTGAGGAAGATGGTGAGTTTATTAAAGTTTATATATACACACATACATATACATATATACATATACACATAGGGTAATCAACAGGTAGGCTCTACACACACACGTATACATACATACATACCTATTACACACACACACACACACATTCAGTAAATATAACCATTATTATTATTATTACTACTATTATTATTATTATTATTACTACTATTATTATTATTATTACTACTATTATTATTATTATTATTATTATTATTATTATTATTATTACTACTATTATTATTATTATTATTATTATTATTATTATTATTATTATTATTATTATTATTACTACTATTATTATTATTATTACTACTATTATTATTATTATTATTACTATTATTATTATTATTATTATTATTATTATTATTACTACTATTATTATTATTATTACTACTATTATTATTATTATTACTATTATTATTATTATTACTACTATTATTATTATTATTATTATTATTATTATTATTATTATTATTATTATTATTATTATTATTATTATTATTATTACTACTATTATTATTATTATTACTACTATTATTATTATTATTACTACTATTATTATTATTATTATTACTACTATTATTATTATTATTATTACTACTATTATTATTATTATTACTACTATTATTATTATTATTATTACTACTATTATTATTATAATTACTACTATTATTGTGTGTGTTTGTTTGAGTCTGTGTGTGTTTGGTATGTATGATAAGATAGAGAATTTTATTGGCTATTTTTTGGGACCGAGCGCGTGTTTGTGTGTTTCACGGTACGCGCACACGGAGCTTTTAAAGTAAAAAAAATTGGTGTTTTTTTGGTATTTTTCATAGTACCTGCTTTTAGTTTATCTGTGTTTGTGTGTGTGTGTTTTAGTCTGTGTGTATTTGGCAGGTATAGTAAGATAGAGAATTTTATTGGCTATTTTTTGAGACCAAGCGTGTGTGTGTGTGTTTCACGGTACACACACACGAAGCCTTGCGAAAAAAAAAAAATCATGATAATTAAAAAAAAAAATCTTAGAAGTTGTTTTTAGCACATAAATTTATGCACATGTAGATATATCTAGGGTATTGCTTTCACCCCACTATATGACTGTGTGTGTGTATGATAGAGGGATAAATTACGCACATATGTATGTATTTAGACTATTGTAATCACCCCTGTATGTGTGTCAAAAAATTAAAAACTAAAAAAAAAAAAAAAAAAAAAATATCAATAATTTCTCCGTCACACACACAAACAGATTTTACCTATTGTTTTCACCCGACTAAATACCTATATGTGTGTCATTACAGGAGACCAGATGAACAACCTGATAGGCGTAGGGGAGACACTGTTAATATCCTGTGTGAATGGTCTACTATTTGCACTATTCGCTTGTCAGCCCTTACTCAATGTCGGAGCCACAGGACCTCTCATGATATTCCACATGTCACTATATCACGTGAGTGTTTTTTTTTTTTTTTTTTTTTTAATTTGGTGTTGTTTTTTTTTTTTTTTTTTTTTTCGTTGTTTTTTTTTTTTTTTTTTTTTTTTTTTTTTTTTTGTCTGTCTGTGTGTGTATCTGTGTGTGTGTATGTATGTATGTCTCTGTATGTATCTATGTATGTGTATCACTATATCACGTAAGTTTATGTGTTTGTGTGTATTTTTTTATGTTTGTGTGTGTGTGTATGTGTATTTGTGTGTTTTACCCTGACTGTGTGTGTGTTTTTTATGTGTGTGTGTGTGTAGTTTTTTTACATTTGTGTGTGTGTGTGTGTGTGTTTAAGTATGATTCTGCGTGTGTATGTTTTTTTTTTATGTATTATGTGTGTGTGTGTGTGTGTATGTATGTTTTTCTGTATGTATATGTGTGTTTTTTTTTTTATAATACATATATTTAATTTAAATTTATATGTTTTTAATTCACATGTTTGTTTTACATTTTAAATAACGTTTTTTTTTTTTCATATTTAAAAATGCCATGTTTTTTTTTTATATTTTTAAATCACGTGTTTTTTATTTTGCATATTTTTAAATCATGTGTTTTAATTTTTTTTCTGTTTGTTTTTTATACAAATATTTTTAAATCACACATTTTTTTCATACATTTAAATCACGTTTTTTCTATGTTTGTTTTTAACGCGTGTTTAATTTACATATTTGATACATGTTTTTTTCATACGTTTAAATCACGTTTTTTTTTCACGTTTATGTTTTAATTCACATGTTTTATTTACAAATATTTTTAAAATCATGTATTTTTTATTTTACATATTTTTAAATCATATGTTTTTTTCCCACATTTGTTTTTAACACGCACGTTTTATTTACAAATATTTTAAAATCACGTGTTTTTATTTGTATTTTTAAATCACATGTTTTTTTTCATACGTTTTAATGTGTTTTTTTCCACGTTTGTTTTTTAACACGTGTTTGTTTTCCCCGTTTGCACAGTTCGCCAAAACCTACGAGCTGGACTTCCTGAGCCTGCGTGTTTGGATCGGTGTTTGGATGACGGTGTTTGGATTGCTGGTGGCCGCGTTTGAGGCCGTCGCCATCGTCAAAAAATTCACACGTTTTACCGAAGAGATTTTTTCGACGCTTGTGTGTTTGATTTTCATCTACGAGTCGTTTGTAAAATTGATTGCGATTTTCCAAACACATCCATTAATTAGTGAATATGTAATAATGTAAGTATTATTATTATTACACACACACACACACACACACACACACACACACACACACACACACACACTGTACTTACATACATACATACTGTATATATATATATATATATATATATATATATATATATATATATATATATATATATATATATATATATATATATATATATATATATATATATATATATATATATATATATATATATATATATATATATATATATATATATATATATATATATATATACACATAATCTCTCTCTATGTGAAATATATATCTATATTATTTTTACTATTATTATTATTATTATTATTAATATAAATACAATTATTACTATAAATACTATTATTACATTTACTATTATTAATATAAATACTATTATTATTATTATTATTATTATTATTATTATTATTATTATTATTATTATTATTAATATAAATACAATTATTATTATCATTACTATAGATATTATTATTATTATTATTATTATTATTATTAATATAATTACAATTATTACTATAAATACTATTATTACATTTACTATTATTAATATAAATACTATTATTATTATTATTATTATTATTATTATTATTATTATTATTAATATAAATACTATTACTATTACTATTACTATTACTATAGATATTACTATATATATTATTATATATATTACTATTATTATTAATATTATTATTATTATTACAGGCCAGTATTAGCAGATATAAATACTACTACTACTAATACTACTACCATGGATACTATGGAGTTCATGACTACTACCATGGCAAATACTATGGATATGGATACTATGGATATGAATATGTATGTATTATTATTATTATTATTATTATTATTATTATTATTATTATTATTATTATTATTATTATTATTATTATATTTATTATAAATATATATTATTATTATTATTATTATTTATATTTAGAATTTAAAAATAAAATTAACTTATTAAAATTGACTTAAAAAAAAAAAAATAATAATATTATTATTATTATTATAAATATTAATTATTAAAATTATTATTATTATTATTATTATTATTATAAATATATATATTATTATTATTATTTCTCTATACAGGACCGAAGAAAACGCACAAACAAACGGCACACCAACAAACACCACCACCACCACGGCCCCGTATGGACTGGAGACGCTGCCACAACCAAACACCGCTTTACTCTCCATGATACTCATGTTTGGAACGTTTATAATCGCCTTTAAATTAAAACACTTCAGGAATTCCAAGTTTCTAGGACGAAGCGTGAGTGTTTTTTTTTTTTTTTTTTTTATTTTTTTTTTTTTGACGTTTTTTTTTTTTTTTTTTTTTTTATATATATATATATATATATATTATCTATATTATTGATATTAATTAATTGCTATTATATATATATTATTAGTATATTAATATTATTAATATCATTATTATTATTACTATTAAATATAATTATATACAGTATATATATATATATATATATATATATATATATATATATATATATATATATATATATATATATATATATATATATATATATATATATATATATATATATATATATATATATATATATATATATATATATATATATATATATACATACTATTATTACTACTATTATTATTATAAATATTACTACTATTATCATTATTAATGCATATATATTATTATTATATATAAATATTAATTAATTATTAGTAATATTAATTATTATTAATATTATAATTAATATTATTATTAATATTATTACTATAAATATTAATACTATTATTATTACATATATATCATTATTATATATACTGTATATATATTATTATTATTATTATTGTTATTATTTATATTATCATTATTATTATCATTATTATTATTATTATTATTATTGTTTATTAATTATTATTTTCTTTCTCTTTTTAGGTTGGTCGTGCCTTGGGCGACTTTGGCGTTCCCATCAGTATAATATTAATGGTTTTATTAGACTATCTCCTCCATGACACATATACAGACAAACTGGTGATGCCTCAGGGTATACGTCCCTCTGATCCGTCCATACGTGGCTGGTGTATTAATCCGTTTGGTGTGAGTAAGCCGTTGCCGGTGTGGTGTATGTTCATGGCGGCTCCGGCTTCCCTCTTACTGTTCTTTTTGGTGTTTTTAGAAGAAAATATTTGTCAGTAAGTATTCACGTTTTTACCGTTTGTTTGTCATACACACGCGCATGTACACGCCGAATTTCAGACTCATACGTACACACACGCGCTTGTAATTGCAAAAAAACGCACATGCATGGTTACATTGGTGTCACTATTACTCTTCTTCCTTGTGTTCTTAGAAGAAAATATATGTCAGTAAGTATTATATGGTTGTTATATATTAATACATTATTATTATATACTCTATTATATATATACTCTGTGTGTGTGTGTCTTAAACACACACACACATACTCTCTTTTTGTTTGACTGTGTGTTTAACACACAGTGATTTATTGATATACACACAGACTGTTTGTATTCTGTCTGTGTGTGACACAGAGACAGAATACAATATTATTAAATACAATATACAATTGTGTTTCACACACACACACTGTTTCTTTCTGTGTGTGTGTGTGTTACACATACAGTCTCTTTCTTTCTTTTTATTTATTAATTTACAAAGTCATATAATGATATATAACAGTTGTATATACTGACTTTGTCTATATTGTCTGTATGTGTGTACACACATACAGACAGACTCTGTATATGTGTGAACACATACATACAGACATACAGAATATAATATGAAATAAAATATATATATACAATAATAATAATACTAATTCTTATTTCTTTCTTCCTTTCCAGTTTAATATTAAGTAAACCTGAGTGTAATATGACCAAGGGTTCAGGTTTCCACTTTGACATTGTTTTGTGGTGTTTTATTAACTTGGTGTGTGTGTGGTGTGTTTGGTACTCCGTTTATGGGACCTGCGTGTGTCAGGACGGTCTCACACACGTCGGCACTCACCGTCATGAGTTCCACACAGGCACCCGGGGAGAGTCCAAAGATAGAAGGGGTCAAAGGTGAGCAAATTCTACGTTTTTTTTTTTTTTTTTCGGTGTTTTTTTTTTTTTTTTTTTTTTTTTCCACTGTGTATATATATATATATATATATATATATATATATAATACATATGTATATATTTCTATATATACACAGTACATATATAAATATATGTATCTATATACATATATATGTTTATAAATGTATATACTGTATGTATCTGTGTGTATCTATATGTATGTATATATATATGTATATATACATATGCATGTATCTCTGTGTGTATCTGTATCTGTATGTATATATGTATGTATGTCTGTATCTGTATGTATGTGTGTATGGTTATATGTTTTTTACATTATATAAATATTAATATATTTTTATTCTAAATTCTCTAATAAATCACCGTTTTTCCCAAATTTTCTAATAAATCATTTTTTTTTTCCGTTTTTAATTAATATCAGTGTTTTTATCTACATATTTTAAATTTATCAGTATTTCTTTCCTAAATTTTCTAACAAATCGGTGTTTTTTACCTACGTATTTACATACAGTATTTAATTAATGGTGTTTTTTCAAATACATTATTTTCTAATCGGTGTTTTTCCTAAATTTTCTAATAAATCTACATATTCTAATAAATCGGTGTTTTTTTTTAACATATTTAAAATTTATCAATGTTTTTTTCCCTAAATTCTCTAACAAATCACCGTTTTTTCCATTTTTTTGTTAAACATTAATTTCAAATCGGTTTTTTCTCAGTTTTTTTCTAATAAATCGGTGTTTTTTTCCCGTTTTTTTTCTAAACGCCGTTTTTTTTCCGTTTTTTCCCATCAGAACAGCGTCTGAGTGGCATCGTGGTGTCCATACTGAGTGTATTATTAGGGTGTGTATTAAACCTGGTCCCCAAGGCTGTATTATATGGTATATTTCTGTATATGGGTGTATCATCCACCGCTGGTATACAATTCCTAGAGAGGTTTATACTGGTACTTATGCCTGTTAAACATCACCCCAATGTTCCCTATGTAAAAAAGGTGAGTCAATTTTTTTTTTTTATATAATATTTATTTGTTTATATGATTCTAAATGTCGTGAAACACATTTCTATATATACTTTCAAACACATTTTTTTTTTTTTGTACACACATACATACATACACACACACAGGAAATTAAAAATTTATGTCAAATTTATAGGTTTATATGATTGTATAGGTCATAAAACAAATTTCTATATATACATTCAAAGACAAAAAAAAATAAAATCCAAACACAACCTTGTATGGTATATTTCTGTATATGGGTGTATCATCCACCGCTGGTATACAATTCCTGGAGAGGTTTATACTGGTACTAATGCCTGTTAAACATCACCCCAATGTTCCCTATGTAAAAAAGGCGAGTCAATTTTCAAAAATGTTTATAATATTTGTATGTTTATATGAATGTACACATCACGAAACACATTTCTATATATACTTTCAAACACATTTGTTTTTATTGGCACACACATACATACACACACTCACACAGAGAATTAAAAATGTGTATAATATTTATATGTTTATATGATTCTATAGGTCACAAAAAAGATTTCTATATATACTTTTGAAAGCAAAAAACATTTTTTTGCTCACACATACATACACACACACAGAAAATAAAAAATATATATCAAATTCATAGGTTTATATGAAAGTACACATCACAAAAAACATTTCTATATATACATTCAAACAATTTTTTTTTTTTTTGACATACACACACACATACACACACATAGGAAATAAAAAATGTATGTACAATTCATAGGTTTATATGAAACTACACATCACAAAACAAATTTCTATATATACATTCAAACAATTTTTTTTTTTTTTTTACATACACAATCTTTATTTTTTTTCCAATTTTTTCAGGTGTCAGGAGTGGTGGGTGTGTCAGGAGTGGTGGGTGTGTCAGGAGTGGTGGGTGTGTCAGGAGTGGTGGGTGTGTCAGGAGTGGTGGGTGTGTCAGGAGTGGTGGGTGTGTCAGGAGTGGTGGGTGTGTCAGGAGTGGTGGGTGTGTCAGGAGTGGTGGGTGTGTCAGGAGTGGTGGGTGTGTCAGGAGTGGTGGGTGTGTCAGGAGTGGTGGGTGTGTCAGGAGTGGTGGGTGTGTCAGGCTGGGTAGTGATGAATATCAATGATACTGAGGTGGTGAAGCTGCCAGAGACTGTGGACACAACTAAAGGAACGCTGTACCTGCCTCCACGCACACTCCACTATGGACTGTATAGTGTGACAGTCATCTACAATGTATCTAGGACAAGTGAGACTTCCAATTTTGACATTTTGATTGACATCACTTGATTGTCATTAAATATATTAAAAGATAGTTAAAAATTATTTTGTTCATGTTCACTTACCATAAACTATTTAGTTTTCTTGCATTAAAAAACATATTCCAGCAATTATATTATTCGACACTTGATGTTAAAATATTAACGATAATACAGAGTAGTATTACTCACAGGTAACACGTGTTACATGAGTAATCACTTCTGATTTTATGAAGCTATAACTTTTTATAACCAGTGTCATTGATTTGCAATGATTTGTTGAAACATGGCTCCTAACTCTTAGGGAAGTGTTGATTACAGTATAAGGAATACATCTGTCTCTCATTTATGTGTATTCACCTGTACATAAAGCTGTAAATCTTCCACTCTCTTTTACATAAAGGAAGCTGAATTGTTATTCAGGATACTGCAATAAGTTTGTGCTTCCCATTCAAACTAAGAACAAAACATATCTCCGAGTTGAAATTAATACTGTAATGGCTTCATGGTCATGTAGTATCAATAATCAATAAGTTTCTGTGATATTACTGGTAATAGTAAATCTAATGGAAGTAGGATATTTAATGATGTTTAACTATCAGAGTTTATGGCATACCTGTACTATCAAGCATACTACCTCACTAGATGGATTTCCTTTTCATATTCACTTTTCACAGATGAGGATGGAGTGTTGGTTTGGGAAACCATAACTGGTGAATCGGGGGTAAATGTGGGAAAAAGTGATCTTGTGGTGGTAGCAGTGAAGGGGGGAGCTCCCAGGATACGTCGGGGTAGGCCTACCCTACAGACTCTCAACCTCAACCCTGGACACTTTTCTTTTGATCCCGACTACCCAGAAATCCCTGTGAGTCTTGTCAGCTTTGTTGGTGTTCACCTATGAAACATTGCCATTCAGATTTTGAAAAACTCTGAATGGTATGTACAGTCGGCAGCATAAGTTCACTTCATTTACACCTACAGTATGTATGAGCTGTATTGATGTTGTAACACAATTTGAATGTAGAGATGACATATACTTCACATATGATAAATCACACATGTTGTTAGTTCAGAATGCAACTATCTGGTCATATTAGCATTATTAAGTACACGAGATGGACGCGAATTTATGCTGTCAGCTGTAGGAGTAGTAAATGTATTATTGAGTGTTAATACAGTATTTTAAAGTTGTTTTTTTTCTAAATTAACATGCTTGTCTATATTATATAGTACATATATCATTTTCAAGTTGATGTCTAAGAATACTATGAAATTTTATTAAAAACAATTAAGATTTATCTAGTATGTTAACAAACCATTACCAGTTTTATTAATTTTGTAGTACTGCATTGTACTACTGTATTTTATCTGTTAAAGTAATTTCCAGCTGATTTTGATATATTGAATGGGTCACAAAGTTTTCTTTACATAACTAAAGAACTTGGGCTGACAATTATAATGCTGCTTTATACTCACAATATGTCTTAAGGTACCGGTATGTCATTACAAATTGCATATCTTTGACCTCCATTTGTGCTAAATACTTACCTTGGTTAATTGGCACTACTGTTGGTCAAATCCTTATATGATCATGCTTGTTGTTCCACTGCAGGTATTAGTGTTTTTTGTTTTGTTTTTTAATTGATCATTCATTTAATGTATCCCTTCCTTGTGCAGCTGGTGTCCTTCACCTGGCAATGCCGAGAAGAGGGGGAGGAGCTGCCATCAGAGGGTGAGAAGGTCACCTCAGATCCACCAACCAGCAGGGAGGAGTATGGCACTGGGCAGGGACACGAGGGAGGAGGGTGTTGGGGACAGGGACCAGGCATGATGTCTAATGCTAGCCCTAACTTCAGCATTAGTGTCAACCTCTTCAGGACTCCTTACATTACATACAAGATTGAAGTTGCTGTAAGTAATTGTTTTTAAAACCTTACATCATTAGTAATACGGTATGGGTATGTAATTTAAAGTGTCAAATGTCATAGTTATATTTATACCTTTATTTATTCTAAATTTCAGAAATGGCATTAACCTATTCAGCCTAGTTAATTTACTTTATTTACTCAACTGTAGGCTCTGGCTAACACACACATATGCTCCCTATACTTAAACACCTAGGCTCATGGTTGCCTCTTACTTGAATTTGTTCACAAGCTTTGTTTTTATAGCCTCATTTACAGTGTGTAGAGATGAGTATTGGATGCAATGAAGGGTAGTTGAATATTTTCTATGTGCATGAAGCATTTGCTAAAGAAGGAGTATAAGAAGGTCAGGGTATTTTCACCACGGGTTATGTATAAAATGTTAGCTGTTAAACAACACAATAGCAAAGTGTCTATCTTTTATTATAATACTTCATGGATTAGAATAGTCCCCTATGTAATATGTAAGGAAAAAATACTGTACAATAATTTACTGAATTTCAAAAGAAGGGGGCTATAGTTGACATAATGATGGAGAGGAATGAAATACTAATTTGCCTTAACTTAACCAGTTTTGGGAAGCTAAGTTGATAATTAAAAACATACAGAGGAAAGATAAAATCAGTTAATTAAATACTCTAGTTTTAGCATTACACAACTTCTTTTGTCACTCCTCTAGACAAGGAGCAAGGACGGGCGTACTAGTGGGACAGGAGTGGAAGTCAGCCTGCTCACCCCCTTGGATCTGTCGGCAGGTGGAAGGCGCTCAGCTTGTCAATCCACAAAAGCTGATTCTGGAGAGTGGCTGTGTTGTGGAGGTGAGAAGGAGGACTGTGTGGTGGAGGTGGTGGAAGAGCCGTACGAATGATTTGGGAGGGGGGAGTGCATGGTGAAAATGAGAGGGAGACATGTGTGATTGTGATTGTGAGAGGCCTGTGTGTCAGATTTGATTAGAAGAAAATTTGTGTGGTGATGGAGGGTTGCATAAATGTTATGGATTGTAGGACCCCTCTTTTATCTCGGCATCTGTTTATGAGTGATATAATTGTGGCATCAATTATTATTCTAGCTTTCAGTTTTGAATCCTAATATGACCTCCATAATAGTCTTACTGGATGTTGCAATTTTCTATTTAAAAAATATCTTCTTGATCTCCCTTCTTTGCTTTAGGCTGGAGAAGAAGCTGTGGGAGAGGATGGCTGTGGGAAGGTACCTTTGAATGTGGCAGGTGTGGCCGGGTCCCTGATTCAGCCCCTTGATGTGATGGATGTGGCTATAGGTGTGTAAAGTGCATTTTTTTGTCTCTACAGTGCTTTACTGAGAAAGGTGAGGAATAAAGGAAAGGAGCTCACCTAATGTTCTTACTTCCAAAGTTAAAATAGAGTGAGGGAGGTCTAAAGTCATCAAACAATAGTTCTTTTAAAATGCCAATACACATTACATTTGAAGGAGGACAACTCATATTGTTGAGGAAAGATGGATGAAGGGAGAGTATTTCAGAGTTAGGTATAACCAGTTGTGTACTTGAATGAATTTAGAATGTCCAGTAAAAATGATAGAAGAGAGAGAGAATTGTGCAACTTTGTGGTGAAGTGTCAGTATGATGGGGAGAATTAATGAGACAAAAGGGATTTGATACTCCCATATATCAAAGCTGTACTGTACTCCATACTGGTTGGATGAGACCCCTTTACAAAGACAGCAGCTGTGTGGATTTACAAAATTCATGGAAATTGTGCAGCACACCAAACACCTTTGAGGCAGTTTTAGCTAGAGAAGCAATGTGATCACTCCAGGAGAGGTTGTGAGAGAAAGAAGCACCAAAAATAATGTGAGGAGAGGAAAGATGAAGTTGTGTGTCATTGAAGAAGAGGAGATAGTAATTTTAAAGAATAGAGTAGAGGTAAGTTGATTAAAGTACTGTAGTAAAAAAATTTGAGTATGAAGGAACTGTCCATCAGTCTTCCTCTCCATCCCTTTCTTTCATTAGTAAGAAAGATAAAATTAACTGTTGTATTTTTCACATTTGCCAGGATTGAATCAACGGAAGTTGGCTCTCCTGGATGATTTCTGGGTCAAGTTTGGCTCTCAGTTCCGTACATTTGATGTCCAAGTGACAGCCACACGGCCCGGAGAAACATCTGAGGGTGAGTATACAATAACTCAGATAGGGCAGAGGATGAGTGATGAAGGAGAGAAAGAAATGTTGGTGATAAAGTTGATGATAAAACCAGTATTTCATAATTGGTGCCTCACATGAATAATATGTATATATGTATCTCTTTATCATAATTCACTACTATGACTTTCACAAACTTGCCCTTGGTTGCATAAATCAGAAATTATTTGCTCTTGATAATACTTTGCTCCAATTTCATATTATTTCATGTTAGGATGAGTGTATCAAACCAACTTTCTATGATACAGGGTTGGCTCTTCAGCGGATAAGGATCAATGAGGCACCAGTTGGAGGAACCTGCACTGCTGAGGTGATGCAAGACATACACAAGGAGGAAGAGGAGGAGGAAGAGGAAGAGGGGAGTTTTGAGGTGGAGGTGAGAGTAGGAAGGGAAGAGCCACCCACCCTCATTGTCACTGCACTTACTGACACAGTGATCCTAAACTGCACCGACTGGAAGGACCCTGAGGGTTTTGAAATACCCAAGTATTCCTTTTTTGGTAAGGGAATACATTATTTTTAATGTTTTTTTCATTTATCAGCAAATGATTAACTTAATCTTCTTTATTCTCAATTTTGTTGCCATTTTGTTATCAGTCTTCTTCTCCATCCCTTTCTTTCACCAGTAAGTTATTGTCAAAATATATGATGCACTAATTGTTTTATATCTGTTTTCTAGTTTATGTCTGTGTGTTAATGTTGGTTCTTATCATTAGCTTTGATGCTTCAAGTCTGTTTATATTGGTAATTTACATTTATACATACGTACATGCATGTGTATGTAGTAGCAGCAATGTTTGCAACAATCAAGATAAACACTGTGTCCTTGCTTGCAGCCACCACTGAACGAGGAGAAAAAGTAACTCTAACATTCAGTTCCAAGGTGATATTGCCCTATGCCAACCTAACACTGTGGGCAGGTGTATCAGATCAGCTGGGAGCAGAAACTTTGTACATGACTGCTGTTGTCATTCCTCTTCTTCCCTCACAGGAACTCTTCAAAGAATATCAAACCAGGTTAGTGTTCCAGATTTATAATAATATTGATGTACTCCATTTCTCAAACATCTAACTAATAGTTGACTTGCAGGATCATTCGTGGGTAAAAATGGTGACACAAATCCAAATAAAATCATTCACATTAAGTAATGAGAATGTGGAGCCAACTGTAACCATGTCAAAGGTTTTATACTCATACAGATTGAGTGGTAAGTAAAGCCAAGCCCTTCTCAAATTGGAGGGACACAGTGACAATTATCAGGCAATACATGTCTGAACACAGTCTATGGAACAATTTAGTTATCATATCATTCCTCATACTGTATTATGTGTCATGTAATCAGTGTTTTAGATGTAAATATTTTGAATATTATGCCTTCACATTAATCATCATACTACAGACAGTCTGCAAGAATTTGGAGATTCATAGTTGAAAGTTAATTTCATATTCAGTAGTTTATCACATTAATGAACAAAACATTACAGAACATGAACAAATGAGACATTATTCTGTTCCATTTGAAAAATAACCTAAATATCACTTTCTAGTTGTCCTGGATGAACTAAAATCTATTATGTATAGAACTCCACTCCATGTTTATCCCTTCCTAACCCCTTACTCTTTCCATATTGAAATTCTCCTATGTTTATTTATAATGTACACAATCATTCTCTTACAGGAAAACACTATTGAAGGCAGTAAGTGCAAGGGATCAGACCCGTGTGGATATGTTGCTGAGAAGTCACTCATGGGCATCACTCTGCCCTCGGAAGCTGAAAATTCTGAAGGTTAGACAAAAGAGGGAAAGGAAGTAAGAAAAGACCCTGGATATCTGGAATAATAGTTATGAATATAAAAGACAAAATCAACTCAAAACGACCACTCTTGAGAGCTCCCTCCCTCAAGCAAGAGCACCAGAGAATGTGTCCACTCTCTCTTTATATCAGTCACTCTCCCATTTGCACACATTCATTCACACTTCCATACCATATATAATGACAGGAAACTATGCACTACCCTCCACAACAAAGTTGCTCCACCGACCCAAATTTTCCCCTAACTTATGTGTGCATCTCCTCCTTGTGATTTCTACCATGCACCATTTTGATCCAAACCTTTCACCCTCCCAAATATCTTGTCCTTTACTACACAACGCACTAATACTACAACTGATTACCGGTACTACAGTATAATAATTATTATAATACTGTACTTGTAATTGACATTACAGTGTTTTTGTTAATATTTTGGTATTAGATAATTACTGAATAGAATTTCCACCAATGGAGATTTAGTAACTGAAGTCCTCTCTTCATATCAGATAACAAAGTAAATGATGAGGAGGAAGAAGATGAATCATCAGCAACCCAGGAAAAGAACAAGGACATGCTCAGTTCTGTGGACAAGTTCTCTATCACCTCCATGGATGAAGTCCTACTGGTACAGTATAGTAATCACTATTTAATCTGGTATAGGAAGATCATAAAATGTATCATTGCTTATAGGTACATACTCCATTAATTCCATTGTGGATCCTTAAGACAGAAGAAGAAAATAGGTAACACTCAACTCTTGATAATTATGGGAACAGTATTACTGTATATAAGGAGGAAGGGATATAGTATGACCACACTCTATTGTGATAAGAAAATATTGCAGGAGGAAGATACTGTACTATGTCTGTTTATGTTTTAATAAGAACATACATACAATAGTAAGACTAGTTATCTCTTCATTCCTTCCACATCAAGTTACCATATTACCTGCTCAAGAAATCTTTCCTTGATGCAGGTGAACAACATCCTGGGCTCCATCGCTGACCCATTACCTAAGGAGAGCCAGGAAGGTGCTGTGGCAGCCTTGAAGACATTGGCTGGGGCAGCAGACAGCACTGCCCCTCTGGCTCAACAGAAGGACTTTGCTGCTGGGGCTCTGGCTACCACTGCTAGTCTCCTTACGGTACACTTGCTCAAAACTGTATCATGCATTGTAGGGCAGATAATTGTTGGAGAAAAAATATAGCCACTGTTACCTTAGAGAAGTATTAAAAGGTTTATTTATTGTGTCATATACGTAATGTCCCAAGAACTATCCTCACTTCATATAATAATGAAAGGAATTCTAAAGTTAAAATGTTCTATGATATTGTCTCTAGTTTTCAAGTTATTGAACCAAAAATACTTAAATATACCATAATTTTATGTAGATCATGAATGCCAACTCATAAATTACCGGTAGAGGCATCACCTCTGGATGAGGTTGGGATGAAAGGAAGGGAATAGTAATTATGATTATTTTCATAATGATGTGATAGTTTGATACTCTTCAACAAACAGTCAAATATCACTAACACTTTGCTGTATCCTGGGAACAGTATGCCAGAAAATCTTCTGTTGCTTTATATTTACATACAATACACAACACTTTTGTTATTTCAGTCAATCCTCTACTCCCTCCAAGCCTCTCTTTACAGGACTATGTTATGAGAATGAATACATGAGATATTGTTTTTATAATACCTTGCATCCTGTAGAAACTTCCCCACAGGATGTGGCTGTGGAAGAATAGGTCCAGGTTTCTTTGTACTTACAAACCTCTATTACTCTTTCTTTGAATCTGCTTCCTTTTCTCACATTCTCTTTATTGAATCATCTTTTTATCCTCTTCATAAAGCTCTTCTCCCATAGGGTGTAAATAAAAATGTGAAGAAAGGAAATGGCACCAGTGAAAAGAGGGCGGAAAAAATGGTAGCAATGGCAAGGAGAAGGTTGCGGAGGTCAATTTGGAACCAAACTGAAGATGAAGAAGAGGAAGAGGTGGAGGAAGAGTACTTACCTTCAGAGGAAGATGAAGATGCCAATAAGAAGGTAAGTGTTGGTTATATATTAATGTGGTATCAAACATTTACCTATTGGAGCTTTGTATGTTTTGACTGTATAGAATATACTGAGGTTGCTACTCTCCACTGGAATTTTATTTAGAAACTGTGAATGATGTTATGTAGTAACTAAACCCTTTCCCATCTAACCCTAAATATTAGAAATGATAAAGTAATGTGTTGTGTTGGTGCAGGTGGAGTCACTACTGGGTGCACAAGGGTCCCTCCTGGCATCAGCTGTGGTGGGGGAGGAGCCAGCTAGAGTGGAGGCTGGGGTGTGGTGGGGAGTGCACAAGGGTCCCTCCTGGCATCAGCTGTGGTGGGGGAGGAGCCAGCTAGAGTGGAGGCTGGGGTGTGGTGGGGAGTGCACAAGGGTCCCTCCTGGCATCAGCTGTGGTGGGGGAGGAGCCAGCTAGAGTGGAGGCTGGGGGAAAGGTCAATATGGCTGTTGGTAAGTTGAATTGTAATATGATTAAGGATTTATCCACAACCCAAAACATTGTATATATTTGGCTGATATATAGAGTGAGTTTAGACCATTTATTGTTAAATATCAATGTTTGCAACAGAATACAGATACTTATAAAATAACTGTAATATTATGCTTACAAACTGAGACAAAGGGTGTGGCAAAATATGGTTACCTGGGAGTGAGGATTTAAGTATGTAGTGATCCTGAAAAAGAATAAATGGAACTTACTTCTGCTATTTCCATGAGGTAGTTAATTATATGTTATCATGCATCAACATTATCTGCTGCCAGCTTCTTGGAGTCTGCAGAGACCCCATAAAGGATCTCCCTAGGGCAACTAAGTACCGTAAGTTCATTTCCCTCTATCAGGTTTCTTTGACGCTGGAGAGTTGGATGGTCGTGTGGTGGGTGTGGGTGGAGCAACATATGTGTTCCCAGCTACTGCTCCATTGTAGGCGAACCTGACGATTGCCTCACCAACAAGTCCATCACTGTGGGGATCCAGGTGAGGCTTTGTTGTCGAAGAAATGCCACTAAAATACCAGTAACTGAAACTGGGGGCCTTGTTTGTAATAATCTTTGGCAATTTAATAAATGTATTATGTTAAAGGAAACAGCTGATTATTCACATAAAGGTGTTACATTACACTTTCATTATGTTTAGGTAATCAAGCTAGAAGAGATGTACAGGAGGAATATTATTGAGACACTAAATATAGGACTGTACTTCCACAGTTTTAATATTGCCTCAGTAAATCTTCCACAGATGGCTAAATGGTGAGTCCCTGGGTGATGATTCTTCCACAGTGCAGCTTAGTCTGGTAGATGCTGCATCCCATCCCCTTCCTGTTCACAATGCTACCAGAGACTTCATCATACACATTCCCCGAGACGAGGGTTCGAGTGTAGAGCCGGAAGTGGTTGGTGAGTAGAGTTTTCAAACCCTCATTTATACCTTTTCTGGTGGCAGATAAGCCCAGTTGTTGCATTTCTAGTAGTGTTATCTTGATAATCAGTAAATTATGTTTCACATTACTTCTGTTGTTTTCATCATCTGTATTATGGTTCAAAGTTTTCTACACTTGTTTTATATTTTCTTTCTGTCTGACACTTTGTTTTCAAAAAAATTCTGTTCTGACTTCATTATAAGTCCTTTTTGTCCTAAATAATTTATTTTAAATTATTGCTGTTCTAAAATGTCTGTATAAAAGTTCATTTCAATTTTAAATCCAATTTGATCAGTCCTACATTTTTCAAGGGGAGAGGACCACACTGCAAGATTCATTGGTTGGGGATAGATAGACAGATGGAAGGATAACTGAACCGATATATTGGTATTGCTTTTATGGGCATGAATATACTGTACAGGTACTTTATATCTTTCCTCTGTTAGATCCTCAAGTGTCAACTGGATAGAAAGAGTAAAAATAAGTGTACTGTACAGATATGTAGATAGAATAAAACTGAGTAAGTAGGAGGATACATAGATAAATAATATCAACAACAACAAAAACAACATACTTTTCTGCCAAAGCTCCGAGTATTAATCAGCAGGCTTGTAAAGAAAGAGATAATTAAATGTAAACTGACAAATTTATAAGTATTTAAGCCAATAGAAAAATAGACTTACTGTACTTAGATAAAATGAGACGGAGAGATAGGCATAGATCCTTTGCACGTGCTTGAAGCCTAGGACCAAAGCCAAATGTAAAATAAAATCCAGAATATTGTGCAATACCTTTACTATACAGTACACTTATATTGTACAGTACCATATTTCCCTCTCCACCAGAGCCACGAGTGTCGAATACAATGCCTCTGAGCATACACAAGGTAGAAGTGCCACTACCCAACTTGGGAGTGTCAGTCCTTGTGAGCCCCAGCAACCAGTCTGATGCCAGCCAGTGGGTCCTGGCCTGGTCTTCCTCGGAGCTCAATGGTTCTCTTGAACACACTGAAAATCTCCTCTATTTCAATGAACTTAACTATCACCCTGGTAAGTACAGTAGGCCTACATAGTGGGAGACTTTCAGTTTAGTTCAATTGGAGGTCAGAAGATGCAGTAGAACCGTTTCAAAAATTCTCTCAATAATATTTTTTTCTCCGGTATTAATCCCTTTATGCTCTTTCAACCAAGTTTGTATCTTGTACTGTACTTCCTATTGCTTTCCAAACTTATTTTATTACTAGTTCTTTAATAATTGACACTAATAAACTGATTAAGCATTGCTGAAAAGAATGTTAGTAACTTGTAGGAATTTACCAATTTGCTGATTCATAACTTGCCTGACTTGAAAGATACCAGACAGGAACTGGACAGGAAGTCACAACATTTCTTGTTCTGTCAATGGACTTTCTCTTAATGGACTTAAAATATGTTAGTCTGAAAGAGTAGATGTAATTCTGTTTAAAAACAATCATCAATGGGATTATTGTATTAGGTACCAGAAAAATTCCTGTACTTGTACTCAGAACTAAAGTTAATGCCATCCCAGGTTGTGTTAGCAAAGAAGCCACTAACCATCTTTTTCCACATGATTATCTCCTGATACGGTGCTATAATCTTTTTTCCTTCTTTACTGATATCCAGCTTCTGTATGCTTAAACTTTGTTCATTCTTCTCATCTGCCGTGTTTGTCATACGTAATGGTCTATTTTCCGCATGGTACCAAAAGTAATTATTAATGGTATTCTCTTCTCTCCCCTCACCAGACACAGGATTCTATGAGCTATTTCTGGACTCTGAGACAATAGGGGAGGCCACCGGGACATATTCCATCGGTATTGGACACTACAACATGACTGAGGCTGTGGTAAGTGAATATTGAACAGTATATCATGTAACCATCATACTGTACTAGAACATGGTCATTGTCAATCTTAATTAAGACTATTCCTGTGTAGGGCCCACAAAGAGGAGATTGATGGAGTTAACTCTATAAGATGGAAGTTTAAATAATTCTGCTTGAGTTGTACAGCAGTAAGATGTCCAAATTTTTTATGTTGCTACCAGTTCTTTCACATTGTACCACACATAAGAACACACAGACTCAGACTGAGCGTTCTACTGTAATTTCTTTATCCATTTTAAAGAAATCATTCCCCTCTAATTTACTAAAACATTTTATATTCCATGTTACCCCTTTCATATTCACCCTCCAGCAAGAAGAGCATCCCTGCTTTGAGGACCCTCCCCCCCGGCACCTTTATATACAGCTTTGCCACGGGTTTCAACGAGAGCTACTCCTTCTCGTCCTTTGTGTCCTCCTGCCTTTTCTTCAACAAGGAGACGCTAAGCTGGAGTAGTGAGGGATGCAGAGTAAGTAAACTTCTGAGGAGTGGACTGAAAAATAAATATATTTCTTTATTACATATTTATTAAATATTATAGGATAGGCAAAACTTAATGGTGACACTCACTTGTATAACAGTGATAAGAGTGGAATTTTAAGCAATGAAGGTTTGAATATGTTATAGAATATATATCTTTGAAGAAGAGAATTAAATATACGGATAATTTTAAATTGCAGAATGTGGCAGAACATTATAATCCACAAAGAATAACAATTTTGTTTGTCTGCTAGCCTAACTGGGAAAATGTCTTTGTATATGGCCTACTACTGTATAGGAAAGAATACCTTTGGCATTGTTAATTCATACTGAAGCATAATTAAGCATAATGCATGCAGTACAGTAAAGTATAGGATAATCCTGCAAGTCTCTTTTGTCTACATGATGTATGTTCTTACTTATATAATTTTGAGAACTAGCTTCATACTGTACACGACTTCATCCTGTAAATTATTCCAAATTTGTCAGTCTATCTTCATAGCTTAAATCTCCTTAGAAAAAAAGACTTATAGTATATTATTTAGTCTATAGAATGCAATTTTCATGTTTGCCAGAAACATTAGATTTTCACCAATTGATTTTTCAGTTGTTAAATGCAAATTATAGTGACTGAAGTTCTTTTCTTCAACTAACTATTGAGAGAGATATTCTTCCAGTTTGTGTTCCCCTATCATCATACAGTATTTATGATTGTGATGATGTGGACTTAAGTAAGGACATGAAACACCCTTTAGTACAGTACTGTACAGTATTTAGTGCCAGATTTTTTTAATATTTGATAACCATGATGAACCTTATCCCTACAGGTTGTGGGAGCCAATACAACCATAACCACTTGTGCCTGCAACCATCTCACTTCCTTCGGTTCCGGTTTCTTTGTTGCCCCCAATGCCATCGACTTTTCCTATGTCTTTGCTAATGCTGGCTTCTTGGACAACCTCACCATCTATCTTACGCTGATTATATCCCTTGCCTTGTACTTCATAGGCCTTGTGTACGCTAGGATCAAGGTGAGTCTTTTGGGTTACATTATATGGTGGTGCATACAAGGATAATGTGAATCTTGCCAGGGTTTCTATGACTACTTCATAACAACCCGTTTTTTCTTCAAATGAGGATAACTGGTAATAACAAATTCCAATCTTTTAAGAAAGAGGAATACCATATAATCAATATGAATTGTTTATATTGTCTCTCTCTCTGCAAGGATCGAAGAGATGTGGAGAAGGTGGGTGTGATCCCCCTGGCTGACAACGAACCCAGTGACCAGTATCTGTATGTCCTCACATCCCCAATGCTGGCACCAAGTCCAAGGTCTTGTCACAAGTTGTGTTCTTCTCTTTTTATAGAGTTTCATGTTATACCCTGTAGTCATAGGTATCATGGGATATGTATATACTCTTTCTTGAATCTCTCAAATTCTCTTCCCTTTTATTGAGTGATGCAGGATTTGTTTCATCTCAGGTTCTATTATTTAAGCTTTTCTTCTCAAATTTTATAAATCCCTCACTTTTTGAAGTCTGTTATAATATTTCTTTCGTGGTCATGTGTGTCCCAAATTTTGTATTTACATTTACAGCACTGTATTACCATAACTAGTGGTAAGGTTATGAGAGAATTTTTCACCTAAGAAGATGATTGCTATAACCTGTAAATATCTCACTTCCAGGTTCAGTTTCTGATTGCTGGAGATTGGGAGGAATCAGATGTACGGACTCTCAATGAAGCTGTAACCTCCTGTCCACTTCTGACCAGGGGATCTGTGGATCACTACCTCATGGCCACCAGCAGGTGAGGACGACTAGGAGACAGGGCAGGAGTTATAAAGGCTTTGTATTTTTTTTGTTAAGTAAGAGACTTCTGATTCCTCCACATTGGGTGACAAAGCAGACAATGTAAACTGTATTGAGCATGTTTTTCTTGGCACAAATTGGAGGAATTGGTAGCCTCCAGCCTCCTGACAAATTTTTAGACAGCTTTCTGAAGACATTATATTTTAGTTCTTTCAGCTGTTCTATGGCAAGATTTTCTAATTGGCTTATGATGGTTGGGAGGTGTGTGTTTAGAGAAATGGTGGGATACTTGTAACACATTTGGATGTCCTGTTCAATCTTTGTGTTAAGATATATTTATATATGTACGGTATATTTCTCAAGAAGAAAACTAACTTCCCAAGAAATATTGTGACTATGGTATATTTTATAAACATATTGTAATTTATCACCTCAACAGACCACTGGGGCCACTGCACTACCTAAGGATCTGGCATGACAATGGTGGAAAGGGTCGGAGCAACTCTTGGTTCTTGGGGTACATGGTGGTGCGGGACATACGGACCGGCGAGCAGTTCCAATTTATCTGCAATCAGTGGTTGGCCGTTGAGGAGGGTGATGGACTGGTAAGCAGAGAATGGAGAATTAAATGAATTGCTAATTATTGACCACATAATTATCTTTCTATTCTTTGACCACATTTTATTAATATGTTTCAATATTTTTTCATCTTTTGACCATATACAGTACATCTTATTGCATCATTTTTATTGCTTCAGGCAGGTAAATATCTTTTGACTAACTGTAATGTACTGTATGCTTAAATACTGACTAGTTCCTTATCTCGGCTACCATACTTGCTTTTCTCAGATTGACAGGCTTGTTGCTGTAGCTGGTGAAGAACAGCTGAGAGATCTGTCTCATGTATTCACCCACTCAGTGGACAAGAGCATGGCTGATGACCATCTGTGGTTCAGTGTATTCCTGAGGCCACCTCGCTCTCGCTTCACCCGAGTACAGCGCCTCTCCTCCTGCATGGCTCTCCTGTACCTTTCCATGCTGGTCAATGCCATGTTCTACCAGAAGGTTGGTGGTAACACATTTTTCAAACCACTGTACTAGATTTGGCAGGGTTTCCTCACTCATGTTTGGACATTTTAGCACCCAGTTGGATCTCAAAGTAAAAATTCACTGAAATTCTGTGTTATAAAACTAGATACAAGAAGTTTAGCAAATGTATTCCTTCCCCAGGTTCCAGAAGATGGTGCCGGTGGGGGACTGAGGCTGGGTCCTGTCAGTATTTCCCCTCAGGCCCTGGGTATTGGATTCATCAGCAACCTCATCGTGTTCCCGCCTTCTTTTGCTATTGTTTTCTTCTTCCGCAAGTCCCGCCCTCGTAAGGTGAAGGAGTCCAGGCTGCAGATAGCTCTCAGAAAGCAGCGAGAAAGTGCAGGTATGGCATGTCCTGTATAGTACTGTACTTGTACACTAATTCTGTAGCATGTGGGAGAGAGACATGATAGGAACTTTCAATGTTGATATGTGATGTGATGACAAGTGAATGTTAGTTATGGTTGCAGTGTATAGTGTTAATCCATGATATATGGTGGGAGCTATTTGTATTAAAGTAGAAAAGTGGATGTGAGATATAATGGAGACTCCTTTTTATTTTAATGATGATGGGAACATTATAATATAGTGATGTAATTACGAGTTGAAGTAAAACAAAATCCCTTTTTATTTATGTTCCACTTATTCTTTCATAATGATGAATTACTCATTATCAGATGATCCCATCTTGGGATTGGCCATGGAAGAAGCCACATCAAGGTAAGTATTGTTTTTTAATGCAGTTGTTGTTGAAGTTTCTCAAGCTGTTTGGCCGAGCAGCCCCGATGTGGAGTCAGAGGGTAGCGGAAATTTCTCTTACTCCCTGGATCCTAAACCCACGACTCTCAATTCAACTGTTTCCTTAAAGGAGCTCATTGCACAACAGGAGAAGGACAAGGATAAGAACAAAGTGGTAAGTCATCCTTAGGTTCTCTGTCTAACTGTTCTTCAAATTCATACCTGTATTATACTTAAATTGACATAGAAGCTCAAAACTAATTGTAGACATTGGTACAATAGTTCTAGCTAAACTTAGGCTCCTTCAGACAGTTACTTCCCTTCTCTCAAACTTTCTTTCCCCAATCTGGTACTGATCCACTATCTGTCACTCCTCAGGGGCGACGAAGAAAGTTGAGCCTGTACTGGTGGTTTGTACTGGTGGCTTGGTTCCTGTGTGCTGTTAGCATCGGTACTGCTGTCTTCTTCCTCTGGGCATATGGCATTCAGTTTGGTAATGCCAAAGTAACTAAGTGGCTCACAGCTCTTCTGTCCTCCATTGTATCCTCAGTCCTTTTCACCCAGCCTGTCAAGGTGAGTGTGATTGTTTTATGGTGAAAAAACACAAACTTGCAGTATGCCATTTATGAGGAATCTTTGAACGGGTAGCACTAAATACCCCAGTCTCTTCTACTTCAGAAGAAATATTGTATGCACTTTCTCTGATGATGGATATGTTTGTATCAAATGTTTACTTTCTAAATCAGTAATAACAAATATTCATGGTGTGAAAGTATCGATGAGAACACAATTTTTTTTAAATAATAAACTTCAACTTTCCAAATGTATAATTTAGAATATGGTACAATTTACCAACACAGTAGATGATCTAAGTGAAGTAATCCAAAGTGATGATGATTTTCAAATTTTGTATAATGCACATGGTGGCGGGTGGGAAAAAGTGAGCATTGTAGTATACATGGAATCCTCAACTTCACCCCAGTTCTCTAGGCAAGAGGATTAGTGGCTCACAGAACTTGGCATGAAGCAAGCTTTTGAGGGTGACTGATTTCATTACTATGTGTTCTTGTGTTAACAATAATAAAGCAATAATGATGACAACAATGATAATGATAAAAATAATAATAATAATAATTATTATTATTATTATTATAATGACAATAACAATAATAGTAATGATAATAGTACATAATAATAAAATGATAATAAAAAATAATAATGATACAGTAATAATGATAATGATAATAATAAACAATATACAGTACAGTATAAAATGATAAATGAACTGCCTTGGCTTCACAATGTTCACGTACTTTGGAGCCCAGACTAGACTTCATTCCACGGCTTCACTCCTTTATGTAGTCTAATGAGAGTAGGTTATTGTTGTGCCTTCCCAAGAGTCATAGGCTAATTAAGAAGATAATGTTATTTAAAATAGTTTACAGTGGCAGTTTGTGTTTTACACATACTGTACCCGAACGGTTTTCATCATGGCTGAATACTGCACTATTTTTGTAAATACTGTATTGTAGAATTTAATGCTAGCCTTCTTTATAAACAGGGGACAACTCCCTTAATATTTTAGTCTTCAAAGATTGTAATTAACATTTTTGTTAAGCCAAATCCCAACAGAAAAATGGAGCATTAATATGAACTCTTTTTTTTCACCGTCAACAAAATAGTAAAAAAAAGTGCACCAATATTCACCCAGAGTCCAGGCTGGTAATTAGCAAACCTGGCAGTAATTGGTCTTTTATCTCACTGCACTGCCACCCTCGGGTCTTCCCTGGGCCGCTATGGTGGGATGGGGCGTGATTAATCCACCAGTGAACAATGAAGCACTGATTTGTCCTTGATTAAGCCTGTGTGTTGGTGGAGTGTGGTGTTGCAGAGTTTTGTGTTGGTGGAGGTTCTCTCTTGCTCTTTATATAGTATTTTTATTTTGTATATGAAGTAAAAGTAATAGTGAGAGATGTTTGCAAGGAATTTTGTATATAGAATGAGAAAGACATTGTTTATTTACCTAATGTATATTGATATCAAGAAACACATAATGAACATGTAAAGCATAATTTGTAGTACAGTACAGTAGCCACAATTCCTGCAAGCATAACCACATTAAACATATACAGTAGCATATGAACTTTTCTGCCATGAACTGGTGTGTGGATTAAAATCAATATACTGTATATTTATGGCATAATTTGTAGTACAGTACAGTAGCCACAATTCCTGCAAGCATAACCACATTAAACATATACAGTAGCATATGAACTTTTCTGCCATGAATTGGTGTGTGGATTAAAATCAATATACTGTACATATTCTGCATGAAAATCCTTAAAAGGTACAGTATACTAGTATATGTAAAGTTTACTACATTCAGTGCATGGACTTTGTAAACAGATTAATACTGAAGTATATAAGGAGTAATCTTTTATAATCAGTTTACCATAGGTACCTCAACGTGCGGTCCCTTCCATGGCAATATATGGAGAGAGTTTATGTACATGTACTAAAATACATTCTACAGTAATTATTTTCCCTCTGAAGAAAGAGTGCAACACCAGCAATATAATACAGTACATATGAACTGGTTGGGTTAATTACTTCTGCTTATTTGAGTAATTTTAATCCAGTATTTGCTTTGTTCTTCATTTATCACAGATCTACCTCATGTCCAATTGATGAGTTTGAGGACTATGATGATGATGAGGAGGAGTTCCACCCTGCCCGTGATGAGGAACTGCTTCGTGGCCCTCGAGCCTTAGGTACGGGCATGCTTGTTTATGGGTAAGTTGGGTGTGGTTTGATTAAGATGGGGATGGGGATTCTTATGATGTAGTTAATATGTACTGAGACCACACATACTGTAGGTATGGTTAAGGGTCTCATTTATATGTACTGTACTGTACTGTACTGTATTCTGTTCATACATGTGCTTAGACAAGCCTAAAATAGATACAGAACCAGTATCAAGTTACCAGAATGTTTTAATGTAATATTTTATTGAATATTAGTAACGAATATGTGCATGTCTAAATACTTTAAACTTCAGTATGGTGCCCATTGCACAATGGATTTGATAACCTGAAAGACTAACTCCCTAATAATTTATCCTTTTCCATGATATAATATACAACTCATCCTCTTAATTTGATAACCTGGGAGCATTTTCAGTTACTATATAATTCTGCAATTGTTAAAGTTGTGCCTAATGACAGTTTTACATAGATAATGATAATATAATTAATGTACAGTATACAGTAGTAACATTTGTCCATCTCCCTTTGTCTCAGTCGTCCCACAGCTCTATTGATTCCTCTCTCTCTCTCCTTCCTTTTCTTCCTCCCTCCCTCCCTCCTTACACCTCTTCCTTTCACCCTGCTCTTCCTCTCTCTTCCACTCTCACACCAAGTCCTTTACTCCCTTACTTTTCCATTGGTTCCTCTCCTTCCCCTACTGTGTCTTTGTCTTCCTTTGACTCTTTTGTTCTCACCCTTCCTATCTCATTTCTCTCTCTCTCTCTCTGTTCCCCTTACCATGTCTCATATTAATTATTTCCTTCCAAGCTAAATGCATGTATTATTACCATTAATCATAAAGTAATCACACCCTCATAATGTATTACTGTAATGTTTAATTATTTGGTGTACTGTATTGATAACTGCTTCAACAAAAACCTGGAACTTGTGCTCCCTGTTTGCACAATATGTTTGGGCTAAAATAAAGTCCAGGCATAATATTATATTTATAGCTTGTGTAATACTTGTAGTCTAATAGTCTAGATGCATTCTTTATAGTTCATCATCTTTAGTTTATTCTTTCTAACTCTTGGGAACTCCCTAATGGGTGTGACCAGGGCAGAAGAGTCTTTTTGTAAGATTTTAGAATAAAACTTGCACTGCTAGACAATCCTATAGCTTGTCCTTCCCTGTCCCCAGAACTCATTGTCAACTTTCTCATGCATAGATCATGCTCATCTTTAAATATCATGCATAATGCTATTGAGTGTAAAAGTGGTCTGTATATTGTGTTCCTATGTTTCAGACATAATTATGGTCCCCATTATTTATATTATTTAAACTACCAGTATTTGTATTAGACACACAGGTTTTGGTAATATGATATGCTAGTCTATGGGACTCAAATACTTCACATATCCAAGTCCTAAATGACTGATACTTATCCTAGACACAAAATGGTAACTAGTCAATTCTGATTAATGAATAAAAAAAATTGACTGGTGTTAATCAGAGTCAAATTGTCACAGAAATATATACAGTATGAGGATCCTAAATGCATTCAGCTTCTACTCTAATGTAAGTATTGGAATACCTCAGCTACCGACTCCTGAGTTAATATGATTTAATATTGGCGTATATCTTACTAGCACTTTCCTCTGTACTTTACTGAATGTCATTTTCGGTCTGTATCCCTGAAAAGATTAGGGTTTTTTGAAATACAGTATTTTCAATTAGATGGCAGTTATTCCATTGATATTTCCTAAGACTTAACTCATGTATGGGGACATTGAAATAGTTATTTACCTTCCATGTCAAAAGTGTACTTGCTTTCTTGAACAGAAGAAATGTCTGGAATCCGTCAAGTAAGATTAAAAAAAATTAGTTATTTTTAAGACATAAAACTTTGACCATGAAATATGTGTGCCTAAAGAAATGTAAAGTATAATTTCCACCATACAACAGGTAGTGGAGTCAGTAGAACCAGATTGGCACTAACCTGACGGAAGAGGAAATTGCTGCAGCCAAAGAGAATTATACAACATGGGATCACACACACACACACACACACACACACACACACACACACACACACACACACACACACACACACACACACACACACACACACACACACACACACACACACACACACACACACACACAGACAGAGAGAGAGAGAGAGAGAGAGAGAGAGAGAGAGAGAGAGAGAGGGAGAGAGGGACAGAATTAATTAGTAGCTTCTCTATACAAATAATAAATATAATTTATTGTAATAATAGTAATAAGAAAAATAAAGATGATGGTAATAAATAATAATAAACGTTTGCAAGAGGTGGCCATGCAGGATCTGTTGTTGGAGATATTAGTGTACATGATATTCCTCACACTGATACTCTCTGTCAGGTTAGTGGACAAAAGTGTATCATGCCATTATAGTATATAAGATGACTTGTTGTTTTGAGGATTGTCAGTACAATTTTTTAGATTATAAGGCTTGATGGATCTTTTGTTTGTTTTATAAACTCTTCATTTAATTATATTGCCTTCTTATGATTAATGCTTCGTTAGATTTCTAACTACCTATGATATTGACATCTGCCTCTACAAGGAACTTCCACTGAGGAAGATGACCACATGCAAAATTCCTCTGTTTGAGAAAGTCACTTCCTTACATTACTAAGTTTCTATTAGGAAGTGACCAGCTCATTACAAAAGGGGCTATTTTAAAGAATTGATGAATTAACATATCACTTTGTGAATGTTCAGTTGTCGTAAATCTTTACTTTTGCAGCCGTGGAACAAAGGACCCTAATGTCTTTTTGATGAGGTAAAACATAAAGAACACCTTCGCACACTACTCCCCACCAGACTCCTCGTGCCCATCTTTCCTTAAGGTTTGTTTTAGGTCATTATTATTATTGTCA
>JAWZYT010003906.1:70000-72500 GCA_034508575.1 Petrolisthes manimaculis | reverse complement strand
ATCCAGATGCTTCAATATATATAAATCTGGACCAACTGACATACATACACACACACACACACACACACACACACACAGAGAAACACACACAAAACAACAACAACAAATACATAATAATAATAATAATATCCACCCACACTTTCCTTCCATTGTAGTAAATATCTTGGTAATAAAAAACAACACGTGTATAATTTAACAGCACCTAATAATAATAATAATAATAATAATAATAATAATAATAATAATAAAAATAATAATAAAAATAATAATAATAATAATAATAATAAATCCCAGACCATCCAATTTACCAACAAAATAATATCTGGAGTAAATTATTCCTCCAATCTATTCCAGGCAACAGAACACCATTATTTTTATTCCTGTGGTCGTGTTTCCTGGCATACTTTGGAGGAATCAAGGCACTCCAATGTAACTGTCTGTCTGTGTGTATGTCAAGTCTATATCAAGGGGGTGTGGGAATAGGGGGACAGGCTTGGGGGGGTTAGGGTGTGTGTGGGAATAGGGGACAGGCTTTCTACCCACCCCCAAGCCTTTCCCCCTAATCCCGCACCCCCCAGTCACCCCCCAAGCCTGTCCCCTACTCCCACACCCCCTGAAGAGAGAGTACAATGTTGATGATTAACTTGGAGTAAATAAGTCCTCCAAATAATACCATGAAACAAACACACACATATGAAGGGAGGTTGTTTTGTGGAATAGTTTGGAGGAATCAGAAGCCTACAAACAAACACACACACACACATTCCCTCTAATACACACACACACACATATCTTTGTATAGAGTTTTAATGTTGCATTTTAATTTTTGTTTTTGCTTTTATTTTTTACGGGTTTCTAACTTTGCATAAACTTTTGCTGAGTCAGTTAATTTTAAGTCTGATTTTGATTTACCGTTTCCTTTTATTGTTTTATTTTTTACTGTTTTTTGCTTTGTTTTTTTAACTTTAATGAGAGTTTTACTGTTCATTTAGTTTTAGTTTTAGTTTGCTTTTAGTTTACTGTTTCCTTTGGTTTGGTTTACTAATTAATTTTGGTTTTACTGTATTTATTATATTTTACTATGATGTCATAAAAAACCTTTGGTCTAGGTCATAATCAATTTACACAATTATTTTTATCTGTCTGTCATGGAGCTTCTGCTCGACAGACCGTAGCTTCAATACAATTCTTATATATAGTTTGTGTTATTGTATTTACTATATTAAGCAATAAACTTTACTTACTTACTTACACACACACACACACACACCTATATGGAAGGAGCCTGTTTTGTGGAATAGTCAGGAGGAATCAGAAGCCTCCAATTACACAAACATAGATTCTCTTTCTCCTTCTCTCTAACACACTTACACACATTCTCTAACACACACCTATATGAAGGGAGCTTGGTTCATGGTATAGTTAGGAGGAATCAGAAGCCTCCAAACACACACACACACACCTATATGGAGGGAGTTTGGTTCATAGTATAGTTAGGAGGAATCAGAAGCCTCCAAACCCAAAAGCCACATACAGCCCATAGCCTTCCTCTGGAACTTACACCCGTAGTTTTAAAAATTTTGAGGGCCCTTACTGGAGCTCCATGAATTCTCCAAACTACTCCAGGCAACAGATTCCCTATTAGAAATACTGAAGGGTTCTGTGGCCTGGATTATTTTGGAGGATTCATAGAGCTCCAGTAAGGGCCCTCAAATTTTTTAAAACTATGGGCCTGAGGGCTACTCAGCCACACAACTTGAAGAATGTCACAACAACAAAAAGAAGGATAGAACAAAAATACCCTATCACCAAACATAAATCCTGATAGTGAGTAGAATATAAGTACCAAAGAATGCAACACCAAAGTTACCAGGGACGGATTGAGAGAGAGAGACTGTGTGTGTGTGAGAGACTGTGTGTGTGAAAGAGAGACTGTGTGTGTGTGAGAGAGAGACTGTGTGTGTGTGAGAGAGACTGTGTGTGTGAAAGAGAGACTGTGTGAAAGAAACTGTGTGTGTGTGTGAAAGAGACTGTGTGTGTGTGAAAGAAACTGTGTGTGTGAGAGACTGTGTGTGTGTGAAAGAAACTGTGTGTGTGTGTGAAAGAAACTGTGTGTGTGTGAGAGAGACTGTGTGTGTGTGAGAGAGACTGTGTGTGTGAGAGACTGTGTGTGTGTGTGAGAGAGACTGTGTGTGTGTGAGAGACTGTGTGTGTGAGAGAGACTGTGTGTGTGTGAGAGACTGTGTGTGTGTGAGAGAAACTGTGTGTGTGTGAGAGACTGTGTGTGTGAAAGAGACTGTGTGTGTGTGTGAAAGAAACTGTGTGTGTGAGAGAGACTGTGTGTGTGAAAGAGACTGTGTGTGTGTGTGAGAGAGACTGTGTGTGTGTGAGAGAGACTGTGTGTGTGAAAGAGAGACTGTGTGTGTGAGAGAAACTGTGTGTGTGTGTGAGAGAGATTAATGTGTGATTGATTGATTGACTGATATTAAGTGCCGAAACA
>JAWZYT010003906.1:5000-62500 GCA_034508575.1 Petrolisthes manimaculis | reverse complement strand
AATCGGGCTCTTGTGCCCAGACGGAGTTACGTATCTGACGAAAGATGGGTATAAAGGCATTGTACTTGAAGCAGATGAGTCGACACTAAAAACAAAAGTGATAATAAAGAACCATTCAGTTGGACTCAGCCTACATTGGATCGAGAGACATAGGCAAATAGTGTGGGATAAAAGACATACATACAATGGCAGAGAACAAAGCCAAGTTATAGCCCTTTGGGAGGGAGAACTAATAGACAAAGTACAATTTTTGCCAGCCTGTAGACCTTGCCCCGTCAGTAAATTTGTCTATCTGTTTTCAATGCCAAATGTGGAAGTGCCATAAACCAGAGAGGTGTGGTTATTGTAGTGACTACCACCACTCCAGACAGTACATAGAATCATACAAAAACAGAGTCATCAAACCAATGTGTGTGTGTGTGTTGTAAAGGTGAGCATATAGCGTGGTCTACTGAATGTACCAAACGACCAGGGTGGGACCAGCAGTTGTGGAAACAGTAGAGTTACACCACTAAACACAGCCCCTCCACCCACACAGCTGGCCTGGCAATCCTCACCGACTACTGGTCTGACACCCACACGGCTGGCCTGGCAATCCTCACCGACTACTGGTCTGACACCCACACAGCTGGCCTGGCAATCCTCACCGACTACTGGTCTGACACCCACCCCTGCGGCCCCTATTTCCTCTTCCGAAGACGACCTCCCACCACTTGTCATGGAACAACTGGGAAATATCTGTAGTGAGAGCATAACTCGGCAACCGTCTCAAGAGGATAATCCACAGCCTGAACACAGTCGCTCACGAGTACAAAAATCCCATGTTGTTGATCGCCTGCCAGTTGAAAAAGATGGGGAAGATGACACAAAGGTAATGGAGGCATTAGTGAGGTTAACTACACAGCAGGAAGAAATGAATAAAACTATTAAGTCTTTAGCAGAAACTGTGGCTAGCGTAGTGAAAGAAAATGTTGAAATGAAAAAAGAACTCCTGACATTTACATGCATGATAAGAAACATAGATAAGGAGGAAGTGGCAATAACCAAAACTCATGACCAACAAAAGGAAATAATAGATAATAGCAGAGCTGATGAAATATTAAATTCTGTAATACACCCTAAATCCATAACATAAACACATATAGCTAGACTACGTGATCGTTTCACTCCTGTTGCCCACCAAAAAGTATTTAAAGCTCTATCAACAATTCTTGAGTGTAACAAAGTACTAAGTGAAGAGTGTAAAAGAATAGATCCATCATTTGGGAATAATGGAAGAAAAAACAAGTGAATCTCTTAGTGTTCTAAGCTCTGGCTGGAATATTTAATGATGTGTTACAATTTGTACTAGAAAATAACATAGATGTAGTAGTATTACAAGTAACCAGAATAGATAACACCTTCTGTGCAAAGTTCTCTAATTACCAACAATGTTTGTTTCCTTGTAGTAACACATGTAGAGGTTTATTGATAGACATAAAACAATCTATTACTGTAAGGGTTTAACCATCCCACTTTGTGAGGCGGGTAGAAAGTCTTACTGTGAAATTATATTTAAATGATTATATCCTTAATATCATCAACTTGTATGTACCAGAAAGAGAACTTTGTACATCGGCATTCCCTCAGTTTATATATGAGGAACCCTCGCTATTAATAGCAGACTTTAACTCTCATCATCCCAAATACAATAAAATACAATTATAGCCCAAACAGCAGCGTTACAACACGTGTTGGCTTGGGTTGGGCTATATTTTAATCAAAGGGTTATTTTGGGAATTAGTATAACCTAACCTGACCTGACCTGACCTGACCTGACCTAACCTAACCTAGACCATGACAGACTACCGGGACCTAACCTGGGCTAACTACCGGGACCTAACCTGGGCTAACTACTGGGCCTAACCTGGGCTAACTACCGGGACCTAACCTGGGCTAACTACTGGGCCTAACCTAGGCTAACTACCGGGACCTAACCTGGGCTAACTACCGGGACCTAACCTGGGCTAACTACCGGGACCTAACCTGGGCTAACTACCGGGACCTAACCTGGGCTAACTACCGGACCTAACCTGGGCTAACTACCGGGACCTAACCTGGGCTAACTACCGGGACCTAACCTGGGCTAACTACCGGGACCTAACCTGGGCTAACTACCGGGACCTAACCTGGGCTAACTACCGGGACCTAACCTGGGCTAACTACTGGGCCTAACCTAGGCTAACTACCGGGACCTAACCTGGGCTAACTACCGGGACCTAACCTGGGCTAACTACCGGGCCTAACCTGGGCTAACTACCGGGACCTAACCTGGGCTAACTACCGGGCCTAACCTGGGCATAAAACCGGTATAACAAATAGAAGAAGTTACCGGGTAAATATCCAGGAACGTAGATGGATACAGGACACTCAAACACAGTATTCCCAAAACAAAATATAGCCAATACAAGTGGCGTGAATATTACAACATTGGCAACACTGATAGTGTTTTCCCTTCACCCAAAACCCTGTATTCCCAGGCTCTCCCCCAAGTTGGTATGGGGTATAAAAACGGGGGCATATCTCGAAAACGGGGCATTTCCGAGAGAAACACCATTGAAGAAAATAGTCTTAGAATGGTCCTAATTAGTGGTAAAACATACTAATATATGTTTTACTGAACCCAGGTTTAATGTAAAAATACCATGAAGTCTTAGAATGGTCCTAATTAGTGGTAAAAAGTCTTAGAATGGTCCTAATTAGTGGTAAATCATACTAATATAAATGTTTTACTGAACCCAGGTTTACTGTAAAAATACCAATATTTTTAACAATCTGAGGGACAGATGAGGACTTTTCCGTCTTATTTATCACCATTTATTTATATTTACAGGGATCATTTATTAACTTATCAACACTTTGGAATAATCAGGGAATAAATAATTAGTTAAATAATTATGTAAATAAAGTTAATATTTACTATCCCATGATACATTTTTCCATTAACTAGTTCACAATTAATCGTCTTTATTTCATCAATTATCGCCTTATTTATCTATTTATCGTCATTTATTAATATCACGGGGGTCCTTTATTTACTTATCAACACTTTGGAATAGTCAGGGAATAAATAATTAGTTAAATAAAGTTAATATTTACCCGTGATAAATTTTGGAGTTAAGTCTGGAAGCAATCACATCTGCTTTGTTTTATTGTTTATCTCTCGTCAGTGTTACCAGCTCAGGTGTTTGTTGTTCTTACGTCAGTGTTACCAGCTCAAGTTCTCATGAGGTATTTACCTTAAAAAGTGAGTTGAAAATACCTTAGATGGAGCCCCAAATTTCCTTAGATCCTCACACCATATTTTTATTATGAAATTATAATAGCTTTTTTTACAGCAATGCATTTTTATTTTATGAAGAACCCATGAAATAACGGTAGGATGTTATGGAAATTACCTTAGATTATCAAAACTTTACATTAAATGGTCCCAAATTACGTTACTCTGGGGTAATTACCTTAAGAATGACAGCATTGGTAACGGTGGAGTGGAGACAGGCAGTGTTACAAACTTGTACTGCTGCTCACCTCCACAAAGTATTGTACACTACTAAAGAAATTATTGTACACTCTCTATTTATCTCTCACATACACTCTGTCTCTATATCTCTCACATACACTCTGTCTCTATCTCTCTCACATACACTCTGTCTCTATCTCTCTTACATACACTCTGTCTCTATCTCTCTTACATACACTCTGTCTCTATCTCTCTTACATACACTCTGTCTCTATATCTCACATACACTCTGTCTCTATCTCTCACATACACTCTGTCTCTATCTCTCTCACACACACATACTCCCTCTCTCTTTGTAACAAAGTATCGTACACTACTGACTACATTATTGTACTTAAAGGTTTAATAATTTTAAACACTCTACTTACCTCTTCCCCTTCCTCCTCCTGTTCCAAGTCAAACCTTCCTAGTCTTCTCCTAAACTCCTCCCTATATTCCTCCTCCTACAACCTTACCACCCTCCTCATTAGTCCTCCTCCCTCTCTCCCTACTCTTACTCTCTTTACCCACTCCCCTTGTGTCACACATGGTCAGACACCCCTCCCCTAATCCCCCAATATGCTCTCCCATCCATCACCAATTTCCTCAACCGTTCATCCACACAAACATAGTCAATCAATGCCTTCCGTTGTACTATCTCATCATCTGTTCTCTTTTCCACTCTCCATGTGCACGTGTGTATTCTCCTAGCTGTGCTGAAAGAAGGTGTTGAGAATCATCAGCCTCCTTCCCACACATAGATCAACAAGTGCACTGCCATTCCTATTCACCTCTGATTGTACACCTCACCCACCTACCACTCCATCTACTTTTCTATCCCCCACCTTCCCATTCATATCTCCAATTAACAACACTCTTTCACTCTTATTAAAACTATCCAGGCACGCCTCAACACTCATCCAAAATTCCTCTTTCACTCTATCTCTTCTATCTTCCGTTGGTACATAGACACATACGATCACCCAAGTCTGTATTCCCACCTTCATTCTCAACCACACAATCCTCGACCCCACAGATCCATACTCTCTTACATACTCCTTCTATTTATTACTTATATACAGACACACACCTTCCTTTGCTCTCTCATTCTCATTCACTCCAGTGCACACCACCATTCCATATTCCCACTCTTTCACACATGTTCCCTTCCATTTGGTCTCTGTCATTCTACATACATCCAACCTTGTACAGTATTTGCTATCACTCCCTAAACCTCTCTCTCTCTTTGTGTTACAGACTGATGGTCTCGACCCCATTCTGTTGTTCCACCTCGAGTGATTCCAAACACTAACATTAATTCGGTCTATAACCAACAGAGGGAGAGAGTGTTCCTTGGGAGTTACCAGTCTAATTATAATAGTGGAACCGAGGTAATGTCTGGCTAAACAAAAGCCAATATGATCAGTGTTAAAAAGTGCCAGAAAGGCTTGTGACTGCAGTCATGTCTCTGTATGTGGAATCAAGGTCAAGGGTGAAAACAAAGGCAGGAACATGAGAGGAGTTTGACATTGGAGTGGGAGTACACCAGGGATCAGCTCTTAGTCCACTACTCTTCATCACAGTAATGGAGGAGGCTACTAAATTGACAAGAGGAAATGGTCCGTGTGGGAACTGCTCTATGCCGATGATCTGGTCTTGAAAGCAGAATCAAAGGAAGAAGTAACAAATGGGTTTAACAGGTGGAAGGAAACGATGGAACAGAGAGAGGGGGCTGAAAATAAACATGGAAAAGACAAAACAAAAATGATGGTGACTGGAAACAAGGCTCCAAAATGAATTTAGTGAGTAAGATGGCCAAGTGTATGTTGTGGAAGAGGAGTGGGAACAAACTCAGTGCTGTGTACTGAGTGTAATAAAGGGTGTCACCAACGATGCTCGGGTTGGAGAATTCTCCGAGGTGTACGGAACTTTGTATGTCCTAGATGTGTGAGGGAGGGGATGGGTAGTGATGGTGATGGTGAGGGAGGGGATGGGTAGTGATAGTGATGGTGATGAAGAGGATGGGTAGTGGTAGTGATGGTGATGAAGAGGATGCCGGGTTGATGGTAAATGGAGGTGTGTTAGAGGAAGTGTAACAGTTCTGTTACTTGGGAGATGTGTTGGACTGTGAAGCAGCTAGGAGTGGAAAGAGCGGTAAGAGTGAGAGTAGCAACTGTATGGGGGAAGATGGTGAGAAATGGCCAGTTTATTGGTGAACCACAGCATAGGACTGAAGACCAGAGGAAGGACATACAAAGCCTGTGTGAGATCTGCTCTTATGTATGTATGGAACAGAAACATGGACATTGACAAACAGACTGATGGAGGTTATACAGTCATCCCTCCGCTATCGCGGGTTCCACTTTCGCGTTTCGTAACTATCGCGCATGTGTGAAAAGTTCACCTTCATCCGCTATAGCGCATCCGTATGCGGACTATCGCGCACGTAACATTCAAATTTGGCGGTGCGATTGGCCAAGCACACTGGACTGACAGCCATGTTTACCATGACATGGTGTTACAACAGTAAAGATGAAGACTGTGTGGGTTTATAACTAGCCCTGCTTATCAACCCTATCTTTGTTTAACACAAGAGTTAACTAGTGATACAATGTGTGGAGATAAAGCTTTTTCATCTGTGCCTAATTACACCTCGGTCTGGTATAGAATGTCCAATACGTCGATATAAGACGTCGTTCCTATAGGGATGTATATTACAATTCGTATTAAGCATATTAAATGCATATAACAATTTGTATTAAGACGATTCATGACTGAAATGAGTCGTCGGCATCGATGGCATGTGTGGTGGTAGTGGAGGTGGAAGGGGGGAAGGGGGGAGATAGCGTGATATCGTTTGTTTACATTTTATTAATCATACGTTATTAGTGTTTCCTTCTTTTTCTGTCTTAGAAATACCGAAATAACTTCCTTTTTTATATGGAAGGATATGGCTTTCCATTTTGTAAATGCACCACCTGACATGACTGAGTGTTGAAGCTGGTGTTTAACTCGTAATTACTAAACACGAGTCACACACACGGTGACAAGGCAGGCTAGGCCTATATTCCCTTGACCTTGGGCTAGGGGGAATGGAGATACTGAGGGTAGGGGGGGAAGTGGTGGGAACACACACACACACTTCACAGACGAGTGATATAATTTCCTAACATGTTCATTATCATTTCGCTCGTTTTGTATACAAACTCATTGGATATGCTTCACTTAATTTCGCCACCCATTTTATATGGATGCAATCGTTTTGAAAATAATTTAAAGTTAATATTTTGGTAGGTAATTCTACAGTCAGTGAGACATCCTACTCTGGCACGTGCTCTCGGAATCAGACGCCCGACTCTCCACATGTGAACACGTTTTGTTATGTTTAATGAATTGCCATCGTGTTTGAGGTCTCATAGTAAAAAAAAAAGTCACTTTGGAGAGACATAAGAACCTATCCCAATTTTCATCATTAATCTTTAGTCCCTAAGGTGAGTGAGGCATATCCATTTACGCACCACCTAACCACAACACTCGACACGCTTACTGTACTTGTGGCGTCCACTGTATTAGGTTAAAAATGCAATTTTCTTACTAATCTACTTTAGTTTTCATTATATGCAAAGAAATATTAGTAAACAAAAGCATGTTTAGGGAGGAAAAATCTTGAAATATGATAGACTGGGAACCAATTTCAATTATTCCCATTAGTTATTAAATTCCGCTATCGCGAATTCCGCTATCACGTGCTACTTACAGTACCAATTACTCGCGATAGCGGAGGGATGACTGTATACACACAAACATACATACATAAAAATACATACATACATATGCATATACAAGTATACACACAAACATACATACATAAAAATACATACATACATATGCATATACAAGTACACACACAAACATACATACATAAAAATACATACATATGCATATACAAGTACACACACAAACATACATACATAAAAATACATACATACATACATATGCATATACAAGTACACACACAAACATACATACATATATACATATGCATATACAAGTACACACACACACACACAAAAAAACATACATACATAAAAACACATACATACATATGCATATACAAGTACACACACAAACATACATACATACATATGCATATACAAACACACACACACAAACACACACCACCAAATAATATTATATGTGTGTGGTTTCTTACCTATTTGTGTGTATGTGTGTGTCCATTTCTTTCTTCTTTCTTCCTTCCTGTTTTGTATGTGTGTATGTATGTGTCCATTTCTTCTTCTCCCTCTTCCTTCTTTCTTCCTTCTTTAAGTTCTGAAATACAATATATTTATATAAATATGTATGTATGTATGTATGGTTCATTTATTATATAATCATCCCTATAGGGGGAGTAATTCAGGTAAGAGTTTGACAGCTTCCCTCTGTTCCTTAGATGATAAACTTTCCAATAAATAGGTTAACTACCATCTTTTATATTTACTACAAGCAGCTACACACTACTTAAAACAATAAGTAGCCTCTGGCAAGTACAGTGGTAAAGTCTGTGGCTGCAATTCCGTAGCCCAGCGTTGGATCCTTGCTCGGGACACTGTTAAAAATACCACTGATGCCAAAGGTCACCACCCCTGTGAGCAGGGGGTGGGGGGTTTGAGTCAGCTGTCTGAGGTCTTCCTGCTTGTGATGTGTGCTATAATTGTGTTTCATACACACTGTGTGTGCTACACTCTGTCCCAGCGACTGCCACTCGCTGGCACCTTTAATAACCTTTAATAACACACACACACACACACACACACACACTACATTCCAACTCAGCCTCTATAGGTGTACTGGGTGGGGGGAAATAAGCCATATCATACACACACACACACACACACCCTACATTTCAACTCAGCCTCTATAGGTGTACTGTGTGGGGGGGAAATAAGCCATACCATACACACACACACACACACCCTACATTCCAACTCAGCCTCTATAAGTGTACTGGGTGGGGAAATGAAATGAACAATACCAGGCCATTCAAAGCTTTCTGCTCCTCACACTCTGGTCAGAAATTATGTATCATAAGACAATAATAAAAAATAATAAATTGTGTACTTCTATCATTGCCTTGTTACATGAGTACAAGTACACATGTGTGCTGTTGGTTTACATTTGTGGTGCCGTACTTTCAGTATCAATGAACAATATTTTTGTCCTCACATAAATTTACATACATTTAAAGGGGTGTTGGAGTAGGGGACAGGCTTGGGGGGGGGCTGGGGGTGTGTGGGAATAGGGGGACAGACTTGGGGGGGGGGACTGGGGTGGGGTGGGAATAGGGGGACAGGCTTGGGGTGGGTAGAAAGCCTGTCCCCCTATTCCCGCAACCCCCCAAACCCCCCCCAAGCCTGTCCCCCTATTCCTGCACCCCCCAAAAACCCCCCAAGCCTATCCCCCTACTCCCACACCCCCTTAACAAATACAATTTAATAATGATAATATTTGAACCTATTTACACCTCTATTTGAACCTATTTACACCTCTATTTGAACCTATTTACACCTCTATTTGAACCTATTTACACCTCTTTTGGTGCATAAATACTTCAGTTTGATATTTTCATAATATGTTGAGAAGTGAACAACATTATACACAGACAACACTGCCAGTAAAATATGACTCTTGTGTTCCCTTCCAGCATCTAGTCAGGTTGGTAAACAAGTCCTGCTTCACACTGTATGGAGGTTGGATATATACAAACACACTATTGTAATGGGAAGCCTACTTAAGTATGTATAACACAAGGAAATATACATATCCTTCTGTAATACATACTTATAATATAGCATGTATAACACAAGGAAATATACATATCCTTCTGTAATACATACTTATAATTTAGCATGTATAACAAGGAAATATACATATCCTTCTGTAATACATACTTATAATTTAGCATGTATAACACAAGGAAATATACATATCCTTCTGTAATACATACTTATAATTTAGCATGTATAACACAAGGAAATATACATATCCTTCTGTAATACATACTTATAATATAGCACGTATAACAGAAGGAAATATACATATCCTTCTGTAATACATACTTATAATATAACATGTATAACAGAAGGAAATATACATATCCTTCTGTAATACATACTTATAATATAGCATGTATAACACAAGGAAATATACATATCCTTCTGTAATACATACTTATAATATAGCATGTATAACAGAAGGAAATATACATATCCTTCTGTAATACATACTTATAATATAGCATGTATAACACAAGGAAATATACATATCCTTCTGTAATACATACTTATAATCCCTACAAATAACTATGGACATTAATATATTTAATGTTGTATCAATAGTTGTCACAATACATTTTTATGTGGGAGACAGTGCATTTTTTAACTGGTTAATAAAATAATATGGAATATCATACTGTATTGTACTGACATCCTATTCCAGTGTTAATACCAATGTTACTAAATTCTACAGATGAAAATAAAATACAAACCAATACAGCACAGTACCACAAAATACAAACCAATACAGCACTGTACCACAAAATACAAACCAATACAGCACTGTACCACAAAATCAGCATTGTTATAAAATTGGAAGTGATGTACCAGTTAAAACTACATATAATAATAATAATGAGTGAAGCTAAGTAAGTAAGTAAGTATTATAAGTAGATTATTATGTGTAGTTTTAACTCTGTTCCAACACTGCCTCCTTTGTCCCTTATGTTTCTCTCCTTTACATACTCTTCCACTCTGTTCTGCCATCTAACCAGAGGTCTGCCTCTCACACCACACCCCACAACTTCCATACACCTTCTTTACAAACTCCTCACCTTCCATTCTCTCTACATGTCCAAACCACCTCAATACCTCATTACCAGTTGCCTTCTCACTCATACCACATCTCTCATACACACTCTCATTACTTTCTCCATTACTTTAGGTTATGCCTAAAAATGTAAAGAATATTTACCTTCTATTTATATGTACATGTATATGTACTAGAATATGTAACCATGGCAATAAATTTACTTACTTACTTACTTACTTACTCCATCCCACCTAGTAAGTCCACATGCACCTCTAAAGTAACTCATATACACAAATATATGTATAAATAATTTATGATCTAAAGTTCTAAACCATACTAAACTCTTGAATTTTGAAAAACCAATGATCCATTTAGTAGTAGTATTTTTATTAGAAATAATAATAATAATATTAATTATCATTATTATAATTATTGTTTATTGTCAACAGTATAAGTGTTTGCATTATCTCATTGTCATCACTCATAGTCTATTATCCTTCACATTCCTTTGCCACAAGCTGTTCAACCTCACACCATTTGTTTACTATCTAGTGACAACTGTGTTTTGTTTCCTACCTTCCTTTCTTCTACTCACTCACTGCTTCCACCACCATCATCCATTACACTCCAACTTTCCTTGTTAGATATATATATGGGTGAAGGTCTGATAATGTGGTTAGATATAAACACATTGTGTGTTTCATTGGACTGCTTTACACAACCCAATGGTCATTTGGAACAACTAGTTGGTCCTACTTTGAAACATCTCTATAACAGACACGTTTGCTATCCACAGCCATGCACCATTCCTGATTCATCCAACAATAACAATAATAACAAAGATGGAACAAAGGTGGTGGGAGGCTCCAATATTTACTGCCAATATATAACCCTAATTACATCTAAATAAAGGATATGTTGGATTCTTTCTTCTTTAACACATCACTGTGGGGTCATTATTTGACATGGGACACTTGTAAGTCAACTCCTACATTTTGTTTAATTTTCATGAGATGGAATTTTTCTTTCATGATAAAAGTAATCTTCTATCATTATTCTGTCAGGTTATCAAAGTGCCAAGTAGATATTAAGTGAAATAAGTGAGGCACCAAGAAAAAAAAAAGTGTACCACAGAGAAATGCAATGTTTTGTCACTGTGGAAGCAGAGGTTGCCTCAAGAAACTAAGTAATCAGGATTGGATAGAGTATAACTCTCCTAAATGGGGCAGAAACTTTCCTGCTATATTGCACCAAAATTATATTTATTAATCGGATCCTGTTTTCTGGCCTAATGTGGAGAAATCAAGGTGTTCTAATGTACCAAAAAATGTATTATTACTCCCTTAAAATGTCAATGTTGTGTGTGATAAATAAGAGTGTGTGATTGTGACTGACCTGTGGGAACATCAACCAGTGTAGCAGTGGACTGACTGCCTTCACTCCCCCTGTGGCAGAAGTGATGGCAGTAACTTGAGGTGAGGAGGAGGAGGTGGTGACAGGTCCTGTGTTGTCGTTCTTCAGCCTCATGTTTCACTATCTCCTTCTGGCGTTCCACCATGGCCGGCCAGGAAAGATGTGTGGTCCAGCTTGGGTGCCGTGGCCTCAACAAATCATACAGTATATACAACACTTCTTAATTTTAACTTAATTTTCTTAAACCATAAATATTAGTACAAGACATGAGCCAGTAATTCTATAACCCCTAAATGATTGGTATCAGCATGTTGTGACATAGATACATATAGTATATTATTATATATGGACAAAGATTAGTTGTGGATATGATAATAGGGGAGGGAGATTGTTTGTTTTTATTTTCTTATTCCCCTATTCAATATGAGAAAATACCTCAATGCTGATTGGCACTATTTTAAAAAGTGGACGGACAATTATACAAACACACATTATGTGGACACCAAAGATTTGGATTTCAGATTTTATGAAGATATATTGGCTACACAGCAACAGTACCTTAATTAAAATGGAAATAAAACAAAAAATACTTTGTTATTACCTTAACTTTCTTCAGCTCACCCTGGAAGTTATATTCCGCCTCCACAAACTAACACTTTTTGGCCTCAAACTTTTCTTCAATTTGCTGCAGCTCTGCTTCAAGTTTTTTTCTGGAAAACAACAATGTCAATCTGTAATAACCTCACCTCATTCTATGTATACCAGTATATGTACAGTTGGACACAGTAATGGGTGGTACAGCCCAGGTGGAAAAAACTTGTCCCATTTGAGTAACCATTGTCTATCATCAGGTAGTTGCTTTTTATTACCATCCTCAATACTGACTTCTGCCCCTGATGTCTCCTATTTGGCACTAACGAACACACACACACACACACAAACACCATCCTCAATACTGACTTCTTCCCCCGATGTCTCCTATTTGGCACTAAAGAACTTGATATTGGGAGAAATTGACCATGTTTCACTTGGGCTGTACCACCCATTCATGTGTCCAACTGTACAGTCTTTGTATTTTGCACAACACAATACTCCTCACAAAAACTTCTACCACTGTAAAAAGTGGGTGAGACTGACCAGACATCCAAACCTGCACAACAAACCCTCCATATAAAATGAATAAATACTGTACTTGTATCCATCACTTCATATTACACAGCCACCAAAGGATTTCCCAGGCTTCTGTTATTCATTACCATACAAACTAATTGATTTACTGGACCTTCATTACAAGGACAGGGCTAAATTTAATATCTTACATCGAGGCCCTAGTGTAAAAGAAAATAAGGATATTAAACTCATTCCCAGTCACTACATACAGTATTGTGAACTCTCCAAATGTTAAACCAACTTGGTACATGATGAAAGACTGGACCAAACAGTGCAATATATACCATTAATAAGAGTGAAAGACAAGGCAATTACTGTACTGTTGTGTATTCTGAACTCTCCTAATGTTACAGTAATGTGTTCACTTGTTAAGGAGGTGCTGGATTAGGGGACAGGCTTGGGGGGAGGGCTGAGTGGGTGCGGGATTAGGGGACAGGCTTGGGTTGGGTGTGGAAATAGGGGGAAAGGCTTAGGGTGGGTAGAAAACCTGTCCCCTATTTTCTCACCCTCTAATCCCCCCGCAAGCCTGTCCCCCTACTCCCGTACCTCCCCCAAACCCCCGCATCAACCTAACCCCCCCAGCCTGTCCCCCTATTCCCACCCCCCCTTAAACTGACCTGGTACATGGTGAGAGACTGGACCTGATAGTGAAGGACAGAGAGTCCCTGTGTTACTATAGTGTAATGTATCTCTCTCAGTTTTTGAGGGGAGAGAGAGAGGGTAAATTACAGTCGTGTTACTGTAATGTAGTGTATATCTCTCTCTCTCTCTACCGCACATCAGGCACCAGTGTATCAGAGAAGATCTCATTGGTGAGGTGGTGGTTCAGGGCATAACTAATGTGGCTCAACTTATTATTATTATACTGTATTTATTATTATTAGTATTGTTATTATTATTATTCATGTTATTGTTACTATTATTATTATTGTTATTATTATTATTATTATTACAGTATTATTATTACTATTATTGTTATTATTATTATTATTATTATTATTATTCTGCTTACCACTCACACAGTCATCATCAACTGTAAATAGGTTGACAAAAATTGTACTACAGACAGCATAACTATAACTTTTTCTTCTTAATGTTTTTTCACACTTCTATGTGACATAACATTGTAGCCAGTAGTCAACATCTTTACTACCTACTACTGTATACACATTAGAATTTGTGGGATGAATAGATTAACCTTTCATTACAGTGACAAGCAAATAAAGTCTCAATAATCCTATGTAAAGCCTTTGTTTCACAGTTTTGTATTTCTGTAAAGCCTCTCTCTCCATTCATTCTCTCTTCCCCTTCCCTTCCTTCAATCACTCCCTCTTATTTCTTCCTCCCTTCCCTTCATTCCATTCACCCTCCCTCTCCTTCCTTCCTCCCTTCCATTCATTCTCTCTTCCCCTTTTTCCCCTTCCCTTCCTTCAACCACCCTCCCTCTCCTTCCTTCCTCCCTTCCCTTCATTCCATTCACCCTTCCTCTCCTTCCTTCCTCCCTTCCCTTCATTCTCTCTTCACCTTCCTTTCCTCCAATCACTCTCCCTCTTATTACTTCCTCCCTTCCCTTCATTCCATTCACCCTTCCTCTCCTTCCTTCCTCCCTTCCTTTCCCATTCCTTTCTCCCTTATCTTCTCTATCTCTCTTTGTACAGATAGTTACAAGTGGCACAGGGGAACACACACACAGGTAAACAAAGATAACATGGAGTGAATGTCAAAAGAATAAAATAAAAAGTGGGACATAACTACATATAGAGAGAACAGAAGAGATAACAAAATAACAGGTAAAACAGGAGCAGAGAGTGAACAGAAGAGATAACAAAATAACAGGTAAAACAGGAGCAGAGAGTGAACAGAAGAGATAACAAAATAACAGGTAAAACAGGAGCAGAGAGTGAACAGAAGAGATAACAAAATAACAGGTAAAACAGGAGCAGAGAGTGAACAGAAGAGATAACAAAATAAAATAGATGGTGAGATGAGACAAACAGAGAGAACAGAAGAGATAACATGGAGTGAATGTCAGATAAAAAAATAACAAGAGGTTAAGAGAGTGGGTGATGAAAAACAAGCAGAAAACAAGTTAAATATAAAGGCATGAGAATGAAAGATCAAATTGGAATAAATAATTGAGAAGTAATGTGTGGATATATAAAGAAGGTATGAGAGGAAGTGAAAAGAATAATATAGGTTGAAGAGAGGGAGAGGAAAGAGAGATGAGAAATGCAATACAAGAAAGAGTAAGAAAAGAAGGGAAAAAAAAATAAAATAAATAAAAAGTAGGAAAAAGTGTGTACTGTACTGTACATTGTTAATGTAAGACGAGAATAAATATAATAATGAGTACTGTACAGTATCATAACATTGGAACATGAGTAAATAAAGATGAGTGAAGTACAATTTTTCTACGGTTGATGGCAAATTCTAAGAGAGATTTATAATGACTATCTGTGGAAGTTCAAAATATCAGTTTTGGATATAATCATCACTACAGGAAAAATAACTTCCATTATAATATTCATTGTAGATAGGACTACTGTATTAGATGATTAAAACCTCATTAATTAAGGCTAGAGTATAAATGTGGTTTATTATGAGGTGCTATAGCAAGGAACATCAACACAGTAAATGAAATACTGTATGACAAATGAAGTAATAATAATGATGGTAAGATGACATGAAGAATAAATGAACCAATGATCACAGTAATGAATGAAACAATGACAACAATAACACAAATGAAACACTCAAACATTCAATGCTATAAAAACAAATGAAGGACCTATTTATAAAGCAAAATTCAAGTACAGTAAGGTTGGCCTATTGTAATAATAATAATAATAATAATAATAATAATAATAATAATAATAATAATAATAATAATAATAATAATAATAATAATAATAATAATAATAATCGGTTTATTAAAAATAGTAGCAGCTGGGAGGCTGAAAATGTACATGTAACATTAAAACACTAATGATAAAAATGGGAATGAACATGTATATATGGGGAATATTACTTATGGGAAGATCTCTGTCTAACACTGACAATTTACAGGTACAGGATACAATACAGTATTTGGTAACTGTCATTTGATTTTATGTCACAGTAACAATGAATATTAGTGGTTACCAAAGAAATAGCAGTACAGAAGCACACTAAAAATATGAGATGGTGTTCCAAGAAAGTCGGTTCAAAACTTGTGTTCCATTTTCCTATACAGTATCTATCTGTCTCTATTTCTATCTATATCTTTCTATCTATCTCTATCTGTCTCTATTTCTATCCATATCTTTATATCTATATCTATTTCTATCTATATCTTTCTATTTATCTCTATTTCTATCTATATCTTTCTATCTATATCTATCTATATCTTTCTATCTATCTCTATCTGTCTCTATTTCTATCTATCTCTTATCTGTCTATCTATCTATGTCTATCTATATCTTTCTATCTATCTCTATCTGTCTCTATTTCTATCTATATCTTTCTATCTATATCTATTTCTATCTATATCTTTCTATCTATCTCTATTTCTATCTATATCTTTATATCTATATCTATTTCTATCTGTCTCTATTTCTATCTATCTCTTATCTGTCTGTCTATCTATCTATTTCTATCTATCTCTATCTGTCTCTATTTCTATCTATATCTTTATATCTATATCTATTTCTATCTATATCTTTCTATCTGTCTCTATTTCTATCTATCTCTTATCTGTCTGTCTATCTATTTCTATCTATCTAAGCATAAGAGGCCAGCAGAACACAAGTTTTGAACAGACTACAGCAAAGCGTTCAATAATCTCATTCACTTGGTCCATAAAGCCTTCAAACTCAAGGCTGGCACAACTGAACACATTATAAAGATAGCGAGATACCCCTCCGTGTTAGTCCATCAAGAGCTGACCACCACAACACCTCACAGTTCACATAATAACCTACATCACCTATATACAACCTGTTGGTTATTTGTTATTTGGAATTAATGCCTATCCAATCCAGTACTTAATGGTTGTTAAGGCGATACATTTATAGAGTGGCAGAGTGTGTGTATATGTGTAAATGTACAATGTGTGGTGTCTGTCATAGTGTCTCCCACCCACAACCCTCCCCTACTAAGAAAACAAAACAAATGGCCCTGTTTTGCAGGTGTGAGGGGAGGGGGGCTAAATCTTGATAAATAGTTGTGGTCCTTAGTTAATTACCTGAAGCTTCAGAGTGTGTGTCAGGAATTTGTTGTTATGCTGACCTTTGGCATGGTGAAGGCAGGTGTTGGTTGGTAGGATGTAGGGTTGGGGGCAACAAGTCTGTGACAGGATGTGTGGCAGCAGGAGACTGAGAGGGAGAAGTCAGCTGGCATTTGTTTTGTTGGTTATTTGGACCTAATGCCTATCGGCTGTATAATGGTCATTAAGGCGATATATTTTTAAAATGATAGAGTGTGTGTATGTGGGGAAGTGTATGTGTGTGTGTGTGTGTCAGGGTGTTTGTGGAGAGGTGTACGTGTGAATTGTGTGGTGTCTGTGAGAGTGTCTGTGGGGAGTGGTTCTTTGTAGGGCTGTAGCTTGGGTTTGGGAGCTCCTAGTGACACCCAGAAATCAGATTCAGACGCTCTTCAGGCAACGGTTGTGGATTTGGCCACAAAAACATACTTTGTAGAAGCATCATGCTTAAGATAATAAAAGGTGTTGATTTGGGGTTTGTCATGTATAAGGTGAATCATGATTTATGAATACACATAAAAGACAAACCTACTGTACTGAACAAACAGGATTACAATAATATATGAAAATGATACAACACACAATTAAGGGGGTGTGGGAGTAGGGGACAGGCTTGGGGGGCATTGTGGGGGGTGCGGGAATAGGGGGACAGGCTTGGGATGGGTAGAAAGCCTGTCCCCCTATTCCCACACCCCCTTAAACCACCCCACAGAATACTCCTCATCACATTGGACATTTCCAAAACATTCAATACCATCCCCCACCACAACCTCACAAACAAAATATACAAAAAAAAAAAATGGCTAACCAACTTACATTTGCTGGTTAGCCAATAAACATTAGAAATTTCACCAAGGATCTGTACTATCACCCACTTTTTCAATGTATACTGTACTGTACATGCATGATCTACCAACACCCCAGGTACAACAAATACACGTAGCTTGTTACATAGACCACATAACACTTACATGTACTTTACACACACAAATGCAGAGACAGCCACTCACATCCTCCAACCTTATTTCAACACACTTAACCCTTCGGCCCCAGCCATTAGCTTTCAGTTCTTCAACTGTCCCTCTTTTCTTTTTATTTCCTTCCTGTTTGCTGTCACACCTCTCTATCACCTTTTTCTGGCACTATACCACCTCCATGTTGCAGCGCCTAACATCCAGCAATAAAAAATCAACACACTTAATGCCTAGTTCACCACAAACAGATATAAAATAGCAGCCACCAAGTCAACTGTCACCCTTCACACTAAATGGAACACTGAACACCACAACACACCACACCTCACCATAAACAACACACCTATACTCCTGCACTCCCCAACACCCAAGCCTGTCCCCTTACTCCCCAACCCCCAAGCCTGTCCCCCAATTCCCACACCCCCTTAAATAAAAGGTGAAGATGATTACTTACCAAAGATATCACTGAAGAAGGTTGAAGTCTGCTGGCCAAAGTCATTGAGGTCTGAACTGACATTGGAAAGGAAGTGCCGGGATGAGAAGGAGGTCATGGTGGAAGAGTGGATCGAATTAGGTCTTCTCCTCCACTGTCTGGTTAGTCTCATCATTACTCCACTCTCTCCTCCACTGTCACCAAAGGAGGAAATGCTGCTACTACTACTATTACTACTACTACTACTACTACTACTGCCACCAACCATACCAACCCCTCAGTAGCTGGATCCATCACTCCCCATAATGGTTGAGCCTGTAAGTCAAAGATAAGTAAAATTTAAACAATGGATTGCTTGATTGCTGAATATTAGGGTTGTCAACATGGAGGTGGTATAGTGCCAGAAAAAGGTGATAGAGAGTGTATGTATGTGTGTATGTATGTATGTAACATTATATTATCATTGCTGGATATTAGGGTTGTCAACATGGAGGTGGTATAGTGCCAGAAAAAGGTGATAGAGAGTGTATGTATGTGTGTATGTATGTATGTAACATTATATTATCATTGCTGGATATTAGGGTTGTCAACATGGAGGTGGTATAGTGCCAGAAAAAGGTGATAGAGAGTGTATGTATGTGTGTATGTATGTATGTAACATTATATTATCATTGCTGGATATTAGGGTTGTCAACATGGAGGTGGTATAGTGCCAGAAAAAGGTGATAGAGAGTGTATGTATGTGTGTATGTATGTATGTAACATTATATTATCATTGCTGGATATTAGGGTTGTCAACATGGAGGTGGTATAGTGCCAGAAAAAGGTGATAGAGAGTGTATGTATGTGTGTATGTATGTATGTAACATTATATTATCATTGCTGGATATTAGGGTTGTCAACATGGAGGTGGTATAGTGCCAGAAAAAGGTGATAGAGAGTGTATGTATGTATGTATGTATGTGTGTATGTATGTATGTAACATTATATTATCATTGCTGGATATTAGGGTTGTCAACATGGAGGTGGTATAGTGCCAGAAAAAGGTGATAGAGAGTGTATGTATGTATGTATGTATGTGTGTATGTATGTATGTAACATTATATTATCATTGCTGGATATTAGGGTTGTCAACATGGAGGTGGTATAGCGCCAGAAAAAGGTGATAGAGAGTGTATGTATGTATGTATGTATGTATGTATGTATGTATGTATGTATGTATGTAACATTATAGTATCATTGGTGGATATTAGGGTTGTCAACATGGAGGTGGTATAGTGCCAGAAAAAGGTGATAGAGAGGTGTGACAGTAAGCAGGAAGGAAATAAAAAGAAAAGAGGGACAGTTGATGAACTGAAAGCTAATGGCTGGGGCCAAAGGGGTGCCAAAACCCTATAAGTATTGCCCACATTACTATAGGCAATACACACCTACGGGGTTTAAACAATGGAGTAAAGGAAATTGGGAAAAGAATAAAATTAAATACTGTAAAGGGTAATTATATCAGTCTATCCATATATAATACAGTACATATTTACCATGACTGTTACTAGACAACATATGGAGTGGAAAAGGTTAATAACAGAAAATGTAGGTCCAAAATAGACTTTTGTCCTGTAATCTGCTCTACATCTCCCCTGCCAACCAACCCGAGCATACACACACACACACATACATACATGCCTTCATTACCACACACACACACACACTCCTGCCTTCATTACCACACATACACACACATCTTCATTACCACACATACACACACATCTTCATTACCACACACACACACACACACACACTCCTGCCTTCATTACCACACACACACACACACACACACTCCTGCCTTCATTACCACACACACACACACACACACACACTCCTGCCTTCATTACCACACACACACACACACTCCTGCCTTCATTACCACACACACACACACACACACACACTCCTGCCTTCATTACCACACACACACACACACACACACACTCCTGCCTTCATTACCACACACACACACACACACACACACTCCTGCCTTCATTACCACACACACACACACACACACTCCTGCCTTCATTACCACACACACACACACACACACACACTCCTGCCTTCATTACCACACACACACACACACACACACACACACACACACACACACTCCTGCCTTCATTACCACACACACACACACACACACTCCTGCCTTCATTACCACACACACACACACACACACACACTCCTGCCTTCATTACCACACACACACACACACACACTCCTGCCTTCATTACCACACACACACACACACACACACACTCCTGCCTTCATTACCACACACACACACACACACACACACACACACACACACACACACACACACACACACACACACACTCCTGCCTTCATTACCACACACACACACACTCCTGCCTTCATTACCACACACACACACACACACTCCTGCCTTCATTACCACACACACACACACACTCCTGCCTTCATTACCACACACACACACACACTCCTGCCTTCATTACCACACACACACACACACACACACACTCCTGCCTTCATTACCACACACACACACACACACACACACTCCTGCCTTCATTACCACACACACACACACACACACACACTCCTGCCTTCATTACCACACACACACACACACACACACACTCCTGCCTTCATTACCACACACACACACACACACACACACTCCTGCCTTCATTACCACACACACACACACACACACACTCCTGCCTTCATTACCACACACACACACACACACACACACTCCTGCCTTCATTACCACACACACACACACACACACACACTCCTGCCTTCATTACCACACACACACACACACACACACACTCCTGCCTTCATTACCACACACACACACACACACACTCCTGCCTTCATTACCACACACACACACACACACACACTCCTGCCTTCATTACCACACACACACACACACACACTCCTGCCTTCATTACCACACACACACACACACACACACTCCTGCCTTCATTACCACACACACACACACACTCCTGCCTTCATTACCACACACACACACACACACACACTCCTGCCTTCATTACCACACACACACACACACACACTCCTGCCTTCATTACCACACACACACACACACACACACACTCCTGCCTTCATTACCACACACACACACACACTCCTGCCTTCATTACCACACACACACACACACACACACACTCCTGCCTTCATTACCACACACACACACACACACACTCCTGCCTTCATTACCACACACACACACACACACACTCCTGCCTTCATTACCACACACACACACACACACTCCTGCCTTCATTACCACACACACACACACACACACACACTCCTGCCTTCATTACCACACACACACACACACACACACACTCCTGCCTTCATTACCACACACACACACACACTCCTGCCTTCATTACCACACACACACACACACACACACACTCCTGCCTTCATTACCACACACACACACACACACACACACTCCTGCCTTCATTACCACACACACACACACACACACACTCCTGCCTTCATTACCACACACACACACACACACACACACTCCTGCCTTCATTACCACACACACACACACACACACTCCTGCCTTCATTACCACACACACACACACACACACACACTCCTGCCTTCATTACCACACACACACACACACACACTCCTGCCTTCATTACCACACACACACACACACACACACACTCCTGCCTTCATTACCACACACACACACACACACACACACTCCTGCCTTCATTACCACACACACACACACACACACACACTCCTGCCTTCATTACCACACACACACACACACACACACTCCTGCCTTCATTACCACACACACACACACACACACACTCCTGCCTTCATTACCACACACACACACACACACACACTCCTGCCTTCATTACCACACACACACACACACACACACACTCCTGCCTTCATTACCACACACACACACACACACACACACTCCTGCCTTCATTACCACACACACACACACACACACTCCTGCCTTCATTACCACACACACACACACACACACACACTCCTGCCTTCATTACCACACACACACACACACACACTCCTGCCTTCATTACCACACACACACACACACTCCTGCCTTCATTACCACACACACACACACACTCCTGCCTTCATTACCACACACACACACACACACACACACTCCTGCCTTCATTACCACACACACACACACACACACACACTCCTGCCTTCATTACCACACACACACACACACACACACACTCCTGCCTTCATTACCACACACACACACACACACACTCCTGCCTTCATTACCACACACACACACACACACACACACTCCTGCCTTCATTACCACACACACACACACACACACACTCCTGCCTTCATTACCACACACACACACACACACACACACTCCTGCCTTCATTACCACACACACACACACACACACTCCTGCCTTCATTACCACACACACACACACACACACACACTCCTGCCTTCATTACCACACACACACACACACACACACACACACACACACACACACTCCTGCCTTCATTACCACACACACACACACACACACTCCTGCCTTCATTACCACACACACACACACACACACTCCTGCCTTCATTACCACACACACACACACACACACACTCCTGCCTTCATTACCACACACACACACACACACACACTCCTGCCTTCATTACCACACACACACACATCTATACCACCTATATTTGAAGGTGATTTACACAATGTTAACATTGAAAAAAAAATTATTTAAGCAAAAATTGTAGTAGCAAGTCAGCTGTCGATGTCATATATAATCATCCATATAGGGGTAACTCACGTAATAGTTTCATAGCTTCCCTATGTTCCTTTGATGATAAACTTTACAATAAATAGGTTAACTACCATCTTTTAATTTAATACAAGCAGCTACACACACTACTTAAAACAATAACACACACACACACACACACAGGTTAACTACCATCTTTTAATTTAATACAAGCAGCTACACACTACTTAAAACAATAACACACACACACACTACTTAAAACAATAACACACACACACACACTACTTAAAACAATAACATTATAATGTGAACGTGAAAACATTGGACAGTAAATTGTTTGAGATACCCATATGTGGATGATTATTATTGACCACGACTGTACATATACACATATAAATATCCTATAAATGAAGCTGGTGAGAATTCTTTCCTCCTCCTCCTCTCCTTTTCTCTTTCCTCCTTTCTCTCTCCCACTACAAAACACAATCCTTTGGTAACCAGCAACACAAAACCATTTATCAGAAAATGTCTGCACTAGTAACCAGATTTAGCCTTACTTATTATATCTTCCATAATCTTTTTTTGCTTCACACACACACACAGACACACATACTCTCTCACACACACACACACACACACACACACACTATGCCGGGAAAGAAAGCCGAATAACTGTGTGTTGAGGGAGTATTGCCATGTGTCAACATTATATACCAATATTAATTCATTACAAGATAATATATAAAGGCTACATTTATCATTGTCAAGTTAGAAAGGGGTCCTTCACATTTGGTGTAAAGGGAAGTATAGGCCTCACGTATCCTGTGTGTGTCGTAAAAGGCGACTAAAAAGGTTGGGGTGTTGGGCTTGTGACCCTCCCCCGTAAAAAATAGAACTACAACAGTAAAACAATGACTTGCCTCGGATTTGGACTGACCGAGGCAATTCATTGTGGCCACCCGTTCGGGGATTAAGGCGTCTGGCAATAGATAGATAGATAGAAGTTAGTCTCACTTGTAATACACTCTCCTAGTTTTTTACGCGAGGTTAGGTTCCTGAAGGGGACGCATAAAGTAAATTTCGTGTAAAGTGAATTGTACATTTCCATAAGAAATAATGGTAAAGTGAAAGCTCCTTTAACCACTCACCCACTCAGAGCACAGAGTGAAGAGGGAGTGACCAGTGTTAAAAGTGAAGAGAAGTGTTCAGTACTGTTACTTTACAAATGTAAATACAGTATTATAATTCGTATTAAGCATATTAAATGCATATAACAATTTGTATTAAGGTTTTCGCAGACGAGTCATGACTGAAATGAGTCGTTGGCATGTGTGGTAGACTGGTAGTGGTAGGGGGGGAGTAGGGGGGGGAGTAGGGGGAAGGGGGGAAATAGTGTGATATCATTAGTTTACATTTTATTGAGCATACATGTACATACATACATACCTGACACAGCCAATATACACACATACATACATACATACCTGACACAGCCAATATATACATCCATGAAGGTATCCATATTCTCCTGGCTAACCTGAGGACAAAAACACACATTAATACATAATCGGGGTGTTATAAGCACGTGTGTTTGTATGTGTAATTTTATGGGCTACAAGCTACTATAAACAGATTTTCAATAGATGCACACACACGCACACAAATTGGCAAAACGTAAAAAAAATTTGCACACACAATATTAGATTAGGGGAAATGCACATGAGAAAAACACATAAATACATACACGGGTATACATGTGTGTGTGCGTAATTTTATGGGCTATAAGCTGGTGTAAACGGATTTACAATAGATGCAAACATAAGCACACAAATTGACAAAATGTAAAAATATATTTGGACACAAAAACTTTAGATTAGGGGAAAACGCACACACGAAAATTGCATATAAATACATACATACATGGAATGTTATACGCACATGTGTTTGTATGTGTGTGTGTGTAATTTTATGGGCTACGCATAGACACATACAGACACACAATAAATGCACACACACACACACAAATTGACAAATTATGAAATATGCTCACAAAATTTTTAGATCTGAAAAAAAAAAAAAAAAAAATTACATTTATCTAAATTATGAATGACTTAATGAATGACAGGTGTTCAACATCCTCTGCCACAAAAAAAAATATTTACATTTATGCAAATTGTGTGCGAACGAGTAAAGGTATGCGAATTCCGTTAACACGAGTGAGTGCGTGATAAAATTCCGCACGATTACACATACACGCATACACTCTCTCTCTCACACACATACACACACACTCTCTCTCTCATAGTAACACACACACACTTTCTGAAACAAACACACCTACACATACACACTCTCTCAAAGTAACACACACACTCTCAAAGTAACACACATACACATACTCTCTCCCTCCCTCTCTCACTAACGCACACATATATATACACACTCTCTCACACACATTCCCCCCCCCCCCTCTCTCTCTCTCTCTCTCACACAAACACATTTTCCCCCCCCTCTCTCTCTCACACACACAAACACATTTTCCCTCTTTCTCTCTCTCTCACACACACACACATTCTCCCCCCTCTCTCTCTCTCACACACACACACATTCTCCCCCCTCTCTCTCTCTCACACACACACACATTCTCCCCCCTCTCTCTCTCTCACACACACACACATTCTCCCCCTCTCTCTCTCTCACACACACAAACACATTTTCTCTCTTTCTCTCTGTCTCTCTCTCACACACACACATTCTCCCCCCTCTCTCTCTCTCACACACACACACACACAAACACATTTTCCCTCTTTCTCTCTCTCTCTCTCTCTCACACACACAAACACATTTTCCCTCTTTCTCTCTCTCTCTCTCTCTCACACACACATTCTCCCCCCCCCCTCTCTCACACACACAAACACATCAGAGATTCACTCACCTCAACTCAACAAATATTTTCTTTTTTCCTCCTTCCTTCCTTTATTTCCTTCTCCTTTCTTTTCTTCCTCCTTCCTTCCTTCTTCCATGGTTACCAGTCCTGAAATACAATGTACTTATAAATATGTATGTATGTATGATTTAAACACACACACACACACACACACACAAAACTACCTGTGCACCATGCAATTAAATCCTTTAGCTAATCAACACCCACGAAATGTTGATTATTATTATTATTATTATTACTATTTACTCTCAGAAATCAATTTATTACTGGTTCTACTTTTTACCTCGGTTCAAATTTGGGTTATATAAGGATGGTATATAAGGATGGTATATAAGGATGGTATATAAGGATGGTATATAAGGATGGTATATAAGGAGAGGAAAACTATATGAAAGTTAATATTTTTAGTTACCGTACAGAAAAAGTATACACCAAACATAGTGACATATTGTAAATTAAATGTGCATGGAAAAAGTATGGTTTTAGGTTAGTATGTACTTGTATATATATCTACCAATGATCACACAAGGAATACAATTATACAAACTCAAATAAATAACATACTGAAATGTATACAAAAAATACCATATATTTTTTTGGGACAAGAGATTAATAAAAATGGAGAGAGAGTGTTTAATGGGGTTTGGGGGGGTAATGGGGGGTGCGGGAGTAGGGGGACAGGCTTGGAAGGAAGTTAGGGGTGTGTGGGAATAGGGGGGACAGGCTTTCTATCCACTCCAAGCCATTCCCCCCTATTCCCGCACACCCCAGTCCCCCACCAAGCCTGTCCTCTATTCCCACACACCCCAGTCCCCCCCCCCAAGCCTGTCCTCTACTCCCCCCCCCCCAAGCCTGTCCTCTACTCCCACATACCTTTAACTGGATTGAAAACAGGAACTTGATATTATTAAATGGAGACCCAAACTGTAGAGGAGAAACAATTGATTTTGTGATTGTAAACCAAAGAATGTACAGTTGGCCAAGGAAAGACTGCAACCCAATTTGGTGGTGTGTGTGTGTGTCAGGTGCTCCAAAGTAAACACTGGTATTTTATCAATGGATCACTCAGAACCTACAAACCTTTGTATGGATGGATGTTATTGGTTTCAGCTAAGTACATTAATCATTACAACTATAGGTTCTGAGAGATCCATTGATAAAATACCAGTGTTTACTTTGGAGCACCTGACAGATATTGACACACACCAAATTGGGTTGCAGTCTTTCCTTGGGCGACTGTACAGTAGGTTTATATGTATGAATATAGATGAAAACAAAGAAAAGTACAGTTGACTCTCAAGTAACGTGATAGTTATGTTCCTGGAGACGTCGCATTATTTAAACTTAATTTCCCCCCTAGGAAACAATGGTAATAGTGGGGGTTGTATTTCTCGGACAGAGTAGACAGAAGGTAACACCAGCGTATGGCAAATAAAATGTAAACAAACGATATCACACTATCTCCCCCTGTCAAGAAAATTGACAATATGGTTCGAAAGGGAGGTAAAGTCAAGTTGAGGGATTAGTTAGGGTTTCAAGATGGGTTCATGGTTGGTAAGGTAATGTTGTGTCGAGCTGTTAAACTGTCTATTTGGGGAAATGCGAACCAATGTGTGGAAAGCAGGCGAGAGGAGGAGGGTAGAGTCGGTCTGACACCCGGACTGGACGGTTGGTGTTAAGTGTAGTCCTCCTGTGCCCTGCCTGTACTGGCCTCAGTGTGATAGCATACAGTAGCTGTTGTGAAGTGAAACCCCTTATAGTGAGTGGGAATAGGGGAAGTGTCTTAAGTGACTGTGGTGTTGCAGTAGCTGTACAGGGTGGTGGGGCTGGAGAGGGACAGAGTGGGCAGGGCAAGTAGGTGTTCCGTGATTGGTTTCCGGACAGTACCGCCGTACCAGGTTCGTGGGTCAGCCGGCTCTCCTTTGTTGTTAAGGTAGGAGTAGGCAGTTATATGTGTTATTAAGGTATGATTAATCATTTACATGTTGTATGATTAAGTAGTTACATGTTGTTATTAGTCAAGGTAGGATTAAGTATTTACATGTTGTTATTAATTTAAGGTAGGATTAAGTATTTACATGTTGTTATTAATTTAAGGTAGGATTAAGTATTTACATGTTGTTATTAATTTAAGGTAGGATTAAGTATTTACATGTTGTTATTAATTTAAGGTAGGATTAAGTATTTACATGTTGTTATTAATTTAAGGTAGGATTAAGTATTTACATGTTGTTATTAATTTAAGGTAGGATTAAGTATTTACATGTTATTAAGTTAAGGTAGGATTAAGTATTTACATGTTATTAATTTAAGGTAGGATTAAGTATTTACATGTTGTTATTAATTTAAGGTAGGATTAAGTATTTACCTGTGGTTATTAACCTAAGGTATGATAATTTACATTTTGCCAATAATTGCAAGTGGATTAAGCCTATATAGGCTATACAGTATATATTTGTTGGTACTTTAAGATACGAGTAAGTAGCTACATTTTTGGCTAATGATTTAAGGTAGGATCAATTATTGAGTGTATTCATGTGTTAAGGTAGAATGGAGTTGACCATGGAGTTTAGGTGTAAGGTATAAGAGTGTTGAGTGTTGAGTTAAGAGTTTTTGTCAATAAATCTATTTGAGGACATAGAGTATGTTTGATCACTTTCGAGAACATGGGTGGAGGAGAGGGGTGTGTCTCATGAATCTGTGACACCCCCCCTTCTCCTACTACCACCTCCACTACCACACATGCTGACGACTCATTTCAGTCATAAGTTGTCTACAAAAACCTTAATACAAATTGTTATATGCATTTAATATGCTTAATACGAACTGTAATACTGTATTTACATTTGTAAAGTAACAGTACTGAACACTTCTCTTCACTTTTAACACTGGTCACTCCATACTCCCTCCTCACTCCACTCTGCCTCCTCACTCCACACTCCCTCCTCACTCCACTCTGCCTCCTCACTCCACACTCCACTCTCCCTCCTCACTCCACACTCCCTCCTCACTCCACACTCCCTCTTCACTCCACACTCCCTCCTCACTCCACACTCCCTCCTCACTCCACACTCCCTCCTCACTCCACTCTCCCTCCTCACTCCACACTCCCTCCTCACTCCACACTCCCTCTTCACTCCACTCTCCCTCCTCACTCCACTCTGCCTCCTCACTCCACTCTGCCTCCTCACTCCACACTCCCTCTTCACTCCACACTCCCTCTTCCCTCTGTGCTCTGAGTGGGTGAGTATGGCCACTTTAAATACAACAAAGTGTGTTATTTAATTGTATCTCCCGTATATATTACACAGCATTAAATAAAAAACATAGTACTCAAAATAAAGAGTCAACTGTACTGATGTTTTGGCAAAATTCCGGCGATTTTCAAACAACGGACTTTCCCAAACAACGGATTTTTCCAAACAACGGACAGCCTCATGTACGCATATGTCCGTTATTGCGAGGGTTGACTGTACATACATAACATGACTGCTGCCTCTACAATATACAGTACAGTAGCCTTCATGGTATAATCCTACGTACCGGGAGTAACTGTATTTATATATATTTCACTTATAATGCAATACTTTTATGGTTAACTTGTAGTTTTAATATGTGTTGTATGTCTGAGATTGTTTAATAGGATTAAACATGGAAGTTACGCATTATAAATAGTAATTACAGAATAAAAATGTCAATTTGGGCACTTGTTGTGGTCACTGTCTATAGAGGTGTTGGAGGTGAGACTAAGCAAGGATAATAGACTATAAGGATTATAGTCTATTATCCTTGAGACTGAGCAAGGATGATAGACTATAAGGATTATAGTCTATTATCCTTGAGACTGAGCAAGGATGATAGACTATAAGGATTATAGTCTATTATCCTTGAGACTGAGCAAGGATGATAGACTATAAGGATTATAGTCTATTATCCTTGAGACTGAGCAAGGATAATAGACTATAAGGATTATAGTCTATTATCCTTGAGACTGAGCAAGGATGATAGACTATAAGGATTATAGTCTATTATCCTTGAGACTGAGCAAGGATGATAGACTATAAGGATTATAGTCTATTATCCTTGAGACTGAGCAAGGATAATAGACTATAAGGATTATAGTCTATTATCCTTGAGACTGAGCAAGGATGATAGACTATAAGGATTATAGTCTATTATCCTTGAGACTGAGTGTCCCAAAGTCTTGTTGTAAGGACGCACGGTATTGGTCCAAACGTGAGGTGACGTCATCCAACTTTGTCGCCGCTTTATTGGATGTTGATGAAAATGTCGTCATCAACGTTTGCGATTACTTATTATTGGCTCCTATATAAAAAAACGTCAGTACTTTACCACTTATTATTGGCTGAAAAATAAGCAAAGCAGGGTTGTCCTACCATACAATATACAAGCACGCAAATAAATGCTATCCAATCAGTTCATAAACCCTGTATATGTGGATATTGTTAAATATTGTAGCCTACTTTGGTAATACATGTTCATCATTTACATTTTTTGATTATTATGTGGACATATTGATGGTGCATTTCTTCTATAATACATTCATGCAGTTGGCATTCTTTGTAGTGGTTGCCAAATAGTGGATTGTATATTTGATTAATTGGAGCCTGAGCCAGTAATGATAATATTGTTGGTCTGTGTGGTAGTGGTGTACTTCCCACTCTCGTCCTCCTGGTGATATAAATTATACTAATACGAATCGGATTTTCGATGTAATCCACATACAAGACAGTGATAAAATAATTATTCGTGGATGAGCTAATTAAGTGATTATAGTGACCAGATCATAGAAATTTCTTGAAGGATACTATGCTAAAGCTACGTATCCTGAAATCCTGAACGGTGAACGCCATACTTCCGAGGAACTATACGAGAGAGTTAACTGTATAGATGGAAATACAAGGACACATTCCCTAACCATTTTCTTCATGATATTGCATAGTTTTATAAACAGAAGGACTTGAAGAAGGTATGTAATGTACATTTTTTAATTAGTTGGTACTCTTTCTGCTTAAAGGAACCAGGTGTCCCGAAAGACACCCGGTTAGGTCCCGGTAGTCTGTCCAGGTTAGGTCCCGGTAGTCTGCCCAGGTTAGGTCCCGGTAGTCTGTCCAGGTTAGGTCCCGGTAGTCTGCCCAGGTTAGGTCCCGGTAGTCTGCCCAGGTTAGGTCCCGGTAGTCTGCCCAGGTTAGGTCCCGGTAGTCTGTCCAGGTTAGGTCCCGGTAGTCTGCCCAGGTTAGGTCCCAGTAGTCTGCCCAGGTTAGGTCCCAGTAGTCTGCCCAGGTTATCTCCAGGTAGTCTGCCCAGGTTAGGTCCCGGTAGTCTGCCCAGGTTAGGTCCCGGTAGTCTGCCCAGGTTAGGTCCAGGTAGTCTGCCCAGGTTAGGTCCCGGTAGTCTGCCCAGGTTAGGTCCCGGTAGTCTGCCCAGGTTAGGTCCCGGTAGTCTACTGTGGTCTAGGTTAGGTCAGGTCAGGCTAATTTTAAAATGCTCCATTTGAATATCTTGGAAATGGGGTATTTGGAGAGGAAATGCCATAGAAGAAAATAGTATTATAATGTTGTAAATTAGTGGGTAATGAAGGTAGAAAAACCATACACAATAATGACAATTCCTTCAATATTTACCCTATGAACCCAGTACAGTACTTGTAGGCCTATAAACTTAACTAATAATATTATATATAATTATTACTCACCTGCGACTAAAGACATACAGTAATTGCCTTGAATTTCTACTGCTTTTTCTTCTCTTTTCTTTATTACAGTTGGAATAAAGCTACGAGATTACACATGAGATTACACATGTTGGTTTGTTATTGTTGTGACGTCACAGTGACCAGTGTTGCCAGCTCCCATTCACCACCAGACCATCAGTGTTACCAGATCCCATTCACCAAATTTCCCCAACTTCAACATCAGCAAGAAAAATATTACTACCACAAAATAACAACAACAGTGAACTTATAAAAGAAAAGACAAATGATTTGAATGCCATCTGTAAAAACCAGCCAGCCAGCAACACACACAATAGTGATAAATAGAAACAATAACTGTGTATCCGGTGTAAAGGCATATCCAGACAACTCCTCTGCCAACAGATTTATTGAAGGACCTATACTCTCTCCTAGTAATAATTAATTACGGTCAAACAAACAATACCACGCCTATCTATTCACTTTCTACATCTTGTATAGTACATTTTCTCCAAGAATTCTTTCCCAGCACCAATATATCATTTCAGCTGTGCTCTGCTCACACAAACCTAACTATAAAATTAATATTATCCATTCTCTCCCTGTTAAATATCATTCCATCACATTCCATTTCAGTCCAGATGATCTGCATCCTCTCTGTTCTGTTTGTCTCCTACTTCTCACATCCCTGGCAGCATCACATCCTCTCCTGTGTCACACATCTCACATACCTTACTTCAGGATTCACACCATCTATAACTTCTTACATTCACCTCCATACATTGTGCTCTGAAAACCCCCAAGCCTGTCCCCCTATTACCGCACCCCACTAAACCCCCCGCACCCCCCTAAACCCCCCAAGCCTGTCCCCCTACTCCCGCACCCCCCTAAACCCCCTGCAACCCACTAAACCCCCCAAGCCTGTCCCCCTACTCCCGCACCCACTAAACCCCCCAAGCCTATACCCCTACTCCCGCACCCCCCTAAACCCCCCAAGCCTATCCCCCTATTACCGCACCCCCCTAAACCCCTCCAAGCCTGTCCCCCTACTCCCGCACCCCCCTAAACCCTCCAAGCCTGTCCCCCTATTCCCGCACCCCCCTAAACCCCCCAAGCCTGTCCCCCTACTCCCGCACCCCCCTAAACCCTCCAAGCCTGTCCCCCTATTCCCGCAACCCCCTAAACCCCCCAAGCCTATCCCCCTATTCCCACACCCCCCTAAACCCCCCAAGCCTGTCCCCCTATTCCCGCAACCCCCTAAACCCCCCAAGCCTATCCCCCTATTCCCACACCCCCCTAAACCCCCCAAGCCTGTCCCCCTACTCCCGCACCCCCCTAAACCCCCCAAGCCTGTCCCCCTACTCCCGCACCCCCCTAAACCCCCCAAGCCTATCCCCCTATTCCCACACCCCCCTAAACCCCCCAAGCCTGTCCCCCTATTCCCGCAACCCCCTAAACCCCCCAAGCCTATCCCCCTATTCCCACACCCCCCTAAACCCCCCAAGCCTGTCCCCCTATTCCCGCAACCCCCTAAACCCCCCAAGCCTGTCCCCCTATTCCCGCAACCCCCTAAACCCCCCGCATCCCACTAAACCCCCCAAGCCTGTCCCCCTACTCCCGCACCCCACTAAACCCCCCAAGCCTGTCCCCCTACTCCCGCACCCCACTAAACCCCCCAAGCCTGTCCCCCTACTCCCGCACCCCACTAAACCCCCCGCACCCCCCTAAACCCCCCCAAGCCTGTCCCCCTACTCCCGCACCCCACTAAACCCCCCAAGCCTGTCCCCCTACTCCCCCACCCCCTAAACCCCTCCAAGCCTGTCCCCCTATTCCTAAGATCGGTAATTTTGACGTACACTGACCTGACATAAGGCGACTCCAAGCGACTCGCTACAAATGCCCCCTAAGAAATATATATATATATATTGTGTGTGTGTGTGTGAGAAAGAGAAAGAGTTTGTGAGTGTGTACGTGACCACGTGAGTGCGTATAAAATGAGCTGGGAAAGAGAATGAGACTATTTACAATTATATCCAATGGTTGGTTTTATCATTACAGCCAAGCGTTATTTTCTGGGCTTAATTTGAACTGTTATTATGTTTGGTTTTGGTGAGAGGGTAAATGTTTCTCAGACGTTTGTTTCCTTTAACGCTAAAATAAAGGATTGACATTTGTGAAGGCTATATGCTTGTTCCTGGTGGACTGATGAGTAACTGTAATAAAGGTCAAAATTAGAGTGTAACTAGCACAATGTGAACCTAAAGTACACACGTGATACATAATACCTGACCAGACACACACACACACACACACACACACACACACACACAATGAACAATAGCAGGTGATTCGAAGCTTTCTGCTCCCCACACTCTGGTCAGAAATTATGTATCACGAGTGTATAGTGTATAGTGTATAGTGTATAGTGTAGTGTATAGTGTATAGTCTAGTGTATAGTGTATAGTCTAGTGTATAGTGTATAGTGTAGTGTATAGTGTATAGTCTAGTTCACACACTGATACTCAGTGTCAATACAAACAAAGTGAAATGAAGTGTTTTAACTGTGGTAATATATATACAGGGTGTCCGGAAATTTTTACCCGAAATTTTGTCCTCTTCCTGCTTTATTAATTCTAAAAAGAAAATACTCTATTGATGTGATTTTTTTTTTTCTTAGTTTAGCGGTAATTGAGACATTTAATTAAGGGGGGGTGAGAATAGGGGACAGGCTTGGGAGGGTGCGGGAATATGGGGACAGGCTTGGGGGGGGGGTAGAAAGCCTGTCCCCTATTTCCTGCACCCCCTAGCCCCCCAAGCCTGTCCTCCTACTCCTGCAACCGCTGCTACCATTATCATACTGCCCCTCTTTTATTATCCAGTGATTCCTTCGTCTCGTTATGGCTTCTAAGTGACCTGCAACCACTTCTCCTAGTGATGTAAAGCCCAAAAAAGCAAGGAAGAGCTTGAGCTTGCAGTCTAAGCTGGACATAATAAAACGGCATGTCTCATAATGACGAGTGAATGTTTTCTGTGTGCGAGGACGAGTGTATGTTTTCGGTGTGTCTGAGCCATCCCGCTCTCCATCCACTGTGGCAACACTGTCTACCTCCACTCCCGTGCCATCCACCCTCAGGCGCCACACTGTCTAGCCTTCTCGTTCTCCACTACACCCTCTCTATCTCCCGACTCTCCCCTGTCCATGCTGTGTCAGACAAGGGAAAACAGTTCAAAGCACGCAGACGACGCAGTTCTTTCAATCGTCGCTACGCTTGGGTGGCGCTGTCATCGCTCGCTCAAACAAATGATAGTAACCTTGCACAGCGGGAGATCGTAAATGCGAGTGAAAATGATCGTTTAAAGAGCCAAGGGTATCAAAGTAGTTAAATCGTATACGCCAAATATCGTATAGTGATGCATTGTATAGTGAGGGAGACCTGTACTATACAGTATTCTGCAGAGGTATTGAAAATACAGTACATTACTGTACAGTCTAATGTAATGCTGATATGGTCCTCCTGTGAGAAATAGGGGTCAGGACAAGGTGGTATCTAAAGTTGAATTATGTACAGGAAAACTCATTAATGAAGGTTGCCATAATGACAGCCAGTAATATCTGTGGAGAAATTACACTTTACAGGCCAATATTGTGGTTTATGACTTTGCTGACTTACCTAAGAGTACACAAGTTTTTCTTATTCACTGAGGAATGGGTATACCTTATAGTTGGCTCATTTTATTGTGTTGACAGCAGATCTTGGAGTAGTTTGGGTTTGGGTACCTATAAACCCCATACCATAATAACAAAGTGTTAACAAACATACCTAATGATGCAAGGGTAGGCTCTTTGGTATGCCCACTTCTCCATGCTGGCTGTAAAACTTTGGTTGTATTGTATTCCCAACAACAAATTCATCATAATATAATCTGTATATGTATTGTCATTCACAAACTATACTGTACCTGGTTCCCAGCAGTCCTTGAGTTATGTTCATGACTGAGTGAGGTTGGTCCAAATTTAAATAACATTCTAAGAGACCTTTATACACTTCCTCAGACCCTTGGGACACACAGAGACATTCATAGCACCCTAGAGCATCTTGCAACCTCCCTGGAAACACAAACAATACTCAGATTAGGGATATAAAAGTATGCACAAAAGTCACTGTGAGTGCAACAACATTAATCAAATTGGTCTTCACTTTTCTCTGTATAAAAAAAGTAATGTTATATGACCTCATTATTGACTTTGAATATCTGACTTGGATGTTAAGAAATTATGAGCTGAGTATTTTATGTAGAGTAGCAACTGTACTGTACTTAACAATGTCTGTTGTGATGACTGAACTAACCTGTGGCCTCATAGGTACTGTATGACTTGTTGATCCAGTGTGGGCTCATCATGCCTTACTGCTGCCACTCCTGCTACACCATTAGGTTCAGCCAATGATACATAGATGCACTGTCAATACCACACACAAGTAGCAATAGTGGAAAAATATTGCACTCTTTTTATATATAACAAAACATAGTATACGACTATCAGCAAATATACTGTATGTAATTTAATATATAAAATGCACATTTATAGGAAATATGGGAAGTTTATCTACCTTTTTGATTTCCAACACCAAACTTCATGAAAAGTCACTCTCCATGCTTTCCATCACAACAAAGCAATAATAAGTCATCTTTCTATGCTCTTTAATACAAAACACTCACTCACCTGAAGAAAGCAGAGATGTTCTTTGACTTGTAGTGGATTGTCTTTGATATAAGCCTCTATGTGCATCAAGGCTGGTGAGTAAGCATGACTTTTGTATGATATATGAGCTAATATATCAGCTGGAATCTTCTCCAGGAAACTCATAACCTTGGAGAAACAGACAGAGAAAGTGTTATAACTTACAAAACTATTAATTAGTATGCCTGTAGTGTGTGACAGTCAGGGCAAATATGATGTCAGTTAAAAATGAATAAACTATTTAATAGACTATTTACTGTAAGGACAACGTGTTCTCTCTATTACCAGATCAGTTATGATGACACAGACAAACTTCTATAATCTTAATGGGGCTAAAATAAAAGACAAAAGCTTCTCACTATTACCTGGTGGAGTTGAGTTGATGGTACAAAGGCTGCCCGGCCCTTCTTACCCTGGCTCTCTGCTTGTCTCTTCTTCTGGGACCACTTACTCAAGTAATCCAGAACTGCCAGCTGCCTAGGAGTTCACCAACAAATTCTTTGATCACTAATATGAACAGAATGATATATAACAATAATCAAATATATACATTTACTTATTATAATTCCTAGTTAATGCCATGGTAATCAATTTACTAGGATGCTGAAAAATTGTACAAATATCTTTAAAATCTACCGGTACTTAAAGAATCAAAAGGAATAAAATAATTTACTTGATTTCAATAAAAAATAATGGAAAGAGCTGCTTCATCCTTGTCCTTCTCCTGTAGTTGGTTCATAACAGACAAAACTTGAGTGGTAATTTGCTGGTGGTGGTCTGAGGTCTCACACAACATACATATCAGGATGGACGGCAGCAGATAAATGGCAGTGGTTGTGTCCCGGCGCAAGATGGGCTTACAGGCACTGAAAACCTGAAGGAGGGAGTGATTGAACACCTGAAGGACTGAATTATTAAACATACAAGGGCCTGACTCACTGAACATTGATGATTTGTATAAATCAACACAATATTGGGATTGAATGCAAATTATTCCAAGTTGTTGATATCCAAAGTTTACCTGACTAGCTCTCTCCCCCTGGAGGAGGTCAATTAGTGAATATTCCCAACTGGTGAGTCACTGCTGGAAGGTCTTGGCCTTGTCACTGCCAAATATCAGTGAGGGGAGATTGTTGCCCGTGCTAAGCATATACTTGGAGGTCAGCAGTGGGTATATCATCTCCTATAGGTGGTAGGACAGTTTCTCCCATGCCTGTGAGCCTATTGGAGTTGCCTCTCTGGACCCAGTGGGTATATCATCTCCTGTAGGTGGTAGGACAGTTTCTCCCATGCCTGTGAGCCTATTGGAGTTGTCTCTCCGGACCCACTCTCACGGATCCCATACAGACGAGTCACCTCCTGTGTTATGTGTTAACAATATTATTATGTAGAGATAAATGTAATCATACAAGTACCTCTTATATATGGCAGAATGTTCCTATACTCTTTGACTAACACTAAAGCATTGCTCTTGGTGGAAAGAAGTACTGTAAATATTGATATCCAAAGGTTAAATTAATCTACTTTAAATAACTCAAAGAGTGGGAAGATTATTATATGATGATACAGTACTTTACAAATATTATTGGTATGAGAGCACACCTGCATGGCATATGAGGCACAGGTCTGAGTGTTGGCATCTGTGTCAGCCAGGAATGCTCTGCCTAACTCAGTCACCAGCTGGACAATGAACAACTCACTCTCTATATTCAGATGGATCTCATTCAGCACCTCTGGAACACAAGTGAAGTGTTATACCTCATTCCTCTAATATTACAAAACAAAGAAGTCTAATAATATTTACACATATTTTCCATACAGTATCAACAATAGTGCTTTATCATTCCTCTTGAAACTGTACCACAATCCAAGTTAAATAACCCAGGTATAACTTCATTCATACATGTCATCCCAATGCTCACCCTTGTTAGAAATGTAGGTGTAGAGACAGACGGGTGGGATCAATGGCACCAAGAAGCCTCAGACACAGTTAGTTGTACCTCCTCCTCCTCCTCCACCTCACGACACTCACCTGACACACAAACGGTTCATTACAGTATTGTTAGTATTTCACACATTCTCACATGCTTCACCCCACACTGCAAGTTTTATAAAGGGGTAAATAATGTCAGTTTGTGTGTATGTGTATACCTAGACTGCCAGAAAAAAGAAATGGGGTTTAGAAGATTAAAATAAACAATGCTCAAAAAATATTGCCTTGCTGAAGAGAAATGTAGTTTAAATGATGATGAAATTTTGCCTTACTTGAGAGAAATTGGGCTTAGATGAGAATATTCAAGAAATATGAAGTTTAAATGATAATATAAAAGTTAGCTTACTGAGGATAACAGTGAAGAGTTCTGAGATTGTGGTGTGAACATTGTCTGACTGAGTAGTGAGGAGGTGTATGGCCGGCTGGTTGTAATGTAGCCGGTGGAGGACGTTCACTCTCACTTCAACACTCTCATCATACTACACAACACCTTCAGTGCTCCCCCTGTAGGAAATATAGATGTCATCATGAAATTAATCCATCTAAAAGTACAAAATACATAAATTTCAGAAGAAAAAAAAATAGATAGACCAAAACACTATCTATCTATCTATAGCTCTGACGCCTCGTTCCCTCCGGGAACTCCCTCCAAGGGTGTGGCCACGGCAGAAGTGTCTCCAGTTTTCCCTGTTCCAACACTCCCTCCTTACTTGGTCAAACCCTCCCCTCCTCTGACCCTTACATTTCTCTCCAAAACACTATATGAACGGCTATTAAGTGTCATTATCAATTATCTAATGTACTTTTTATCCTTTATGACCATGACCTCAAATATGTCAAGGTTATCACCTACTCACACAATTACATGTTATTTCTTTTTCACTCGATTGACACAAAACACAATAACAAGTTTTAAACATACTCAAACCCCATAAGTACAATAGCCAAATTAAATATTAGCCAAATAATGCTGTTTCCTCAGAAAAGATATCTGTGGTGTACAGGTTAAACACTAACTTTCTCAACACTGTATAGTACTGTATAGTACTTCAACTAGAGTGAGATTTTTTCAGTGACACAACCCAGAGAGCCAAGCATTTCTTACCCAACAACTTTGAGCTGATGCTCCAATATGGCCTGGTTGATTATGGAGAGAGAATCATCTTCAGGCAGCAAAGGCATGTTGGCAAGAAACTCCTTCACTGAGGGAGTTTCCACCTAAAACAAAGGAAAGTTGACTTAGGTGATGAAAATAACACATGTCCCAGCATTCAATTATGTACCATACCATGTATTTCAATAAGTCAGAAAGTAAATGGAAAGCTTGTGCATATCAGTATACACTTTGATATACTGTAGGTACTATACATTACAATACACAATAATGTATAAATAAACCACTGGCTTACCAATACACTGGTCAGTACTGGTGCCATCTCTTCAGGTCGTTTCTTCACCAAGGGTTTCATCACAGCCACCACTTCCTCTATCAGACCCACCAGTGTGCTCTCATCCAGGCTGGAAAATAAAACTATGTTATCTCCTTATAGGATGAACCAAGAAAAAAGTTACACAGTGTACAGTACAACAGTTTATATACGGGGCTGCTCGGCCAGACAGCTTGAGGAACTTCAACAATAACAGTTTATATATTAATCTGTCTTTTGTTTTGATGATTATTCCACTCCAATACACCTATTCTAGGCTGATGTACTTATTCAATGTACAGGTTGACATGAGAAAGTGATACATTGTACAGCACAAAATACATGTTTTGTTACGGTGGCACATTACAGTAAAATGAAGTGAAGTGTTATTATTCATTCACTCAATACTACAGTATACAGGATCAGATATAAAGAAGTTTTAAACTTACTTGTATAGGAAATTTGTCCAAGCCTGGCAACCAATGTCATAAAACTCCTCATCCTTTAATTTGAGAGCCGTCTTGAGTGATGCTAAAATTTTGCGTGAGACTGGTGAAATGTACCTCTTACCCATCAACACTAACAAGTCACTCAGGGACCACAGTGCTGATCTCTTCTCTCTGGAAATACAATTAATTTTAAGATTAAAAAAAGCTTAGTTAAGATTATCAGAGGACTTACTTGTTATTTGCCATGACCAGCACCTGAATGGTACCTAAGTTACTAAATAAAAAAAACAGTGTGTTAAATGTTTTTAACATGTCTTAAGTGACACCCTAATACTACTCAGTCATATTGATACATTTGGGGAAATAGATGACATGATAGTGGGCATAGCTAGTGCTGAAGTCAAGAATGTCTCATACTTACTTGTACATGGTAGAGGAAGATACAAGTTTACTGTCAAGGAAGCCGAGGATGCCCAGGAGACGTGGGGAGAGGTAGTCAGCTATTTCCTGCAGTCCTTCCTCCCTTCCCTGTGACCCCTTCATCAACCTGGTTCCCTTCTCTGCTAACCCCAGACTGCTAACCCCAGACTGCTGCTCTACACTGGGGTCAATGGTTTTCATGTGTGAGAATTCCTGCAGTACTCCACCTCTGTGTTCGTGTAGGCCAAGTACTAGTTCATTAACCTGGTTCTCTTCAAGAAATAAAATAAAATAAATAAAATGGAGCCAAAATATAACACTTTGTACTCATAACAGGGATATGAGATCAGCTTACACCATTAATTAAAAATACTGTACAATATAGAACTAACTACTATGTACAGTTTTGCATTGAATGTGATGTATGGTTGTTCTCACCTGAACAGAACACCGCCTGATGTATTGTATGTGAATGTCTGTAGTGGCTGCAATAAACTTCAGCACACCTTCTTGTTCTGTTTTGGTGTGATGAAAGACAAGATGAGCCAAAATGTGCTGTAATAAAAGTAGTTCATCATAATTATATCTTCTTAGTGGAAATTTACACTTAGTGGAAATTACATTTATGATAAAACCCATTTCAACATTCTGCTGTATGGCACGACATAAAGGAATCAATCAATGGCTTCTCATCTGTCAATTAATTACCTGGAAATGATCAATCCAGATATCCCTGAGGCCATGACCACAGGAGGCAGCCAGCTCCTGTAGAAGTACTGGTTTAGCTTCTATGGAGGCTTGAGTTGTCAGGACAGGGAGGGAGGAGGTGTTACAGTTGGCTTCTGGCAAACAATCTCACCTTGTTGTTCACTCCATTCCTTTCAAACACACATCAACAGAATTAGAGGGTTCATTTCTTGTTCACACTTCTTATATAAAAAGAATATAATACAGTTAAACCACATATTTCAGGAGTGTTAGGTTCTCGGAAACTACGGTATGTCTTTTCAAAATTGAAAAATTTGAATATACTGTACTGGTATATCACAACAAAATAAAGCTAAAGTGAAATACTGCAAGGTATTCAAGGTGAATAGGATTTTATTTTGCCTTACATAACAATTTGTTTAATGTTTCTCAATTTGTGTGTATTGTACTGTATATATGTATGGTAGTGTACTATGGTTTGTCAATACTTTACCTATTATTGTTACTGGTATTAATGGAATACTTCTGCAACATGGTTCAAGAGAGCAGCAACTTCCCCAGGGTTCATTATTTCACACAATACCTGATGGGAGGAAAGAGTCGAGTTTAATGATATAAGGTAGCTTTGTTGGATTCTTTTATACAATATAATATAAGAATAGGATGTGAATAAATGCAACTATTTATTTGTATAAGTAGAAGTCCTGCATATAAAGAGATCACAGCTGCCTGGTATTTCTGGTCTGACTGACCTGAGCTAAGGAGTGTCTGTGTCTGGTGTAGAGGTCCCTGAGTGTGATGTGTAGAGTGGAGGCCAGGGCATGGATAGTGAGGTGAGCCTGGACCAAGACTGTCCTGTCCTGTATCACCAGACATATCACCAGCAACACTAATACACCACCAGTTAGTCCATACAGTGGCCTCCTGATGGATACACCTCATATTATTATTACATATCACCAGCAGCACTCTTCAAAACTTGTGTTCCATTTTCCTCTATCTATCTATCTGTCTATCTATCGCTATTTCTATCTGTCTAACTATCTCTATTTATATATCTATCTATCTAACTATCGCTCTATCTATCTATCTAAGCATAAGAGGCCAGAGGAACACAAGTTTTGAACAGACTATAGTACACCACCAGTTAGTCCATACATTGGCCTCTTGATGGATACACCTCACATTATTATCACCATGGATATTTGTTACTGTCACTGCCTTTGTTGCATAAATAGTTAATATACCGGTAATTCCCATTGTTATCATCACTGTTTTATTCTCATTTTATCATCATCAGTATACATAGTACAGTACATGGCAGTATTGACTGTCATTCCTACATTACTGGGTTTAATTACAATACAGTACTGCACAAAACAATTAACATGGGTATACAACAACAACAACAACAGACTTTAGATAGGTTATCATTAATCAGACTTACTTGACTAGATGGTGGAGAACTTCAAGTACAGCCAACACAGTTTGGGTTGTTGTGGAGTCATTTGGATTATACTCCTTCACTATGTCATTCAGGTGGAGTAGAATGGCTTCCCCTTCTTTGGACACTATCAAGTTCTTAGAATCCTGAAGTTAAACTGTAAGTACCATACAGTATAAGATAATTCAAGTGATGGACAACACCATTTTATAAGTTAGTGGTATATTAAGGCAACATGTATCTAACCTGACTTGGTGGAGGCTGACCAGGAGGACACACTAGAATCCCAATGTTGCCAGCCAGAGCCGAGACCACAGACTTATCAGGGTGGGAAAGGAGGAAGAGGTACTGGTTTATAACATGAGTGTTGGTGGTGGTGGAGTGATTAACTACAGCAGGAAGTGACTCTACCACTGCCACCACCACTACTACTGCATCATTACTCAACAGCAGGAAGTGACTCTACCACTGCCACCACCACTACTACTGCATCATTACTCAACCTCAACAGCTCCAGGAAGTGAGACACTAAGGTGGGGTCAACGCGCTGCAGGTCCGCTGTCTTTGAGGAGCTCAAAGGGTCATTGCAAACTGTGCAGTGCAGTGAGATGGCTGTATTCTCATTTTCCTTGCATCTGACTATTTCATTGCTATTATCAACTTGTCAGACTAATGTGATTATTCTTTATAACTGGGACAAACCTTGTAGTGTAATATGATGGGTGTTTTCTCCTTTTTATTGCATCATAACTAAATAACTTGGGGTTATTCAGAATTCTCAGTGTGTTATAAAGTTCGTGTTTTAAATAGCAACTCCCTCACTTGTCAATCCTGAGAGATGTGAGGTGGAGGAGTGCACAGAGGAGTTGCCTGAAGGAGTGAGCTGCGGCCCTGACTGTGGCTGTGTCGGGTGAGTTGATCACTGCCCCCACAACCTCACCCACCAGCTGCTGCCCACTTCCACTACCCACCTGCTGTACCATCTGCAATTACAATTATTTATCAACTCACAAAGGAAAAGACCAACCGATAACTTTATTTTTACATTTCTCACAAAGGAAAAGACTCTTACCATTCTTTTTCATACTTCTCACAAAGAAAAAGATCAAATATATTTTTTATGCATGCATCAACAGCAAGACTAAATCCATCCTCCCACAAAGGAAAATGCTGCAATAATAATCTACTAACTGACCAGAGGGAAGCATGTGGCAATCTGTGGCATAACTTGTGCCTCCCTCTCACTAAGTGCCGCTCTCACCACCTGACACCACCACCTGGGAGCCACATTGCCAGGTAACACCGCTATCACTCGTATACTCTTGGACTTCACCCTCACATCTGAAAAATAGATCTGACTGTACTCATCACATACCTAGATGTAATTTTTCACTCTATTCTTAAAAATATCTCCAGAAGAAATCAGTCAATGAAGCTGAGTTTCTGTAGAGCTTTCATAGTCAGCATAGGTAAATATTTCCTACCTTTATAGAGAAGTTATATTGTGTAGTGAATTGTACAAAAACTCTCCTTCTACAGATTATATTCATCCTTCATCTCACCTTCATTCCACTTGAGTTTGGCAGACCAGTGTGTGAACTGCCTGGCATTGACCAGCTTAAGGTCCATTAACTTCACTTCAGTTACCATCCAGGGTAGAGTAGCCAGGGCCAGCCAGGTGTGAGCCAGATGGCAGGCTGAACTTCCTGGTTCTATTATACTACATGTCCAGATCAATCCCCAAAACAAGTATAATAAATGAAGAACCTGCAAAAAAGATTAATTAAAAACTACTGCCTGAAAAATATGTCTGGCAATGGAGAAACTGAACATTAGATACAGTGGTTACTAAGGTCCATTACAAAAGATTATGTGGGAAAAAATGAAAAGTGGTTCATTTAAATAAGTTTAGAATTGTATACAGTTTTTGGGTAATATAAAAATAAGTAGAGCTAAGAACCAAATTATCTTTCTATTGTAAATTGGCTTGATCCCTTTCATTACATTTAGTAAGTTAAAAATCCATTCTCTGACCATACATACTGTACAGTTGGCTCCACTCCTGCGTTTCTCCCCTGTCGTTGCCAGTGTTGGGCCAGTTAGAAATTCCAATACCGATTCACAAGTTAAAATATTCGAAACATTCATATCTTTCACTCTAAGGATATGAATGTTTCAAATTTTTTAACTTGTGGATCGGGATTCGAATTTCTGACTGGCCCAACATTGGCAACGCGAGGGGAGAAACGTGGGAGTGGAGCCAACTGTACATATTCTCTTGTCCACTCACCAAACTGATATCCTTTGACATGGTTATAACAGTGAGTAAGGAGTCGGTGGCAGTGGTGAGCCAGGCATCAGGGAAAAACTGTAACAATGTCTGAAAAGAAATATTAAACAGCTTCAGTCAACTTACTAACTCTGTAGTACACACTAACATTTAAATACTTTATTACACATTAAGTTTACTATTACATATAGATGAAAAGACTGCTACAAGAGTCATTTTATAATCTGTATAGAAACTTTAAAGCTGTAGACCAATAACAAAAACGACTTATCTCATATTATCACAGTCCATTTTGTGGGAAGTGTTAAGCATACAAACCAAGTGACCCTATACCTGGCCACCTGAAACTGACGAGGCGGCAGCAGCAGCAGTAGCCACAGACCTAACACTAGCCACCACCTCTGTTGTAGCCCTGACCTCCACTTCCATCCCAACACTACCACCACCACCACCACCACCACCACTGTCACCTACACACAGCGGTTCCCTGTCACCTGCTTCACCATTTATAACATAAAATTTAGTCTTTCCTACATTCACTTTCATACCATACTCTTGACAAAATGTTCTTAATACATCCAGTTTATTCAAAATACCAGTCCGAGTCGATGACAATAAAATAGTGTCGTCCATTAACATTAGTATGTGTAGCCATTGTAAAAAGGGTTCAGGTTGACATGCATTTTTAATTGTTTTTATCAATTCATTAACAAAAATTATAAACAAGAAACATGAAGTTGATAGTCCCTGCCTTACACCTTGAGTAGCTGTGACCACTACAGAGCCCATGATACTTTCTGTGATGCTGTACATTGCTGTCAGTGCTGCCAACATTACCTTGCCACACCCTGCCTGCTTTAATACTTCAAACATTTTTTGACGAGGAACAAGGTCATAGGCCTTGGAAAAATCAATAAAGGTTACAAATAGTTTAATGTTCTTCCTTGGTGCTATATCTGTAAGGAGTCTTAAGGTTACAATATGCTCCATACATCCTCTCCGTCTCTGTGCACCAGCCTGTTCCCTGTATGGTGTGAACCAGTGGTAAAGTCGCTCACACAAAACCATGTCATATAGTTTCGTTATTGAGTTGGTCACACTAATGCCACGATAATTACTTGGGTTACGTCTGTCACCTTTCTTAAAAATTGTAAAAAACTTTGCCCTTGTCCACGACGAAGGATACTGACCAGAGAAAAATACATTATTAAACAGAGAGACCAGGTTCAGGATCCAGTGCACAGGGAGCATAGAGAAGACGCCTGGAGTTAGACACGCCTTGTCGGGCTTCATTTTCCTGATTTGATGTTCCACTTCCTGGGGAGTAATTGGATCATCAAGAATGGGAATGGATACATTAGTGTCAATAATAGAGTAATCGGTGGTAGCCTGTATCGGGTTAAGTATTGCCTCAAAATGAGTTTTGAACTCGTCATCACTGGGTCGGTTCCCCGATTCGGCATCACCACTTATCGTATTTACATTTCCCTTCCAGTCAATCGCTCTCCAAACTCTCGAGTCATCTCCATCCTGTAGTAGTCTTTCCCATCTACCCAAATTTCTATCACTGCAAAAGTTATCATTCACACGGTCCTCACTTTTCCTCACACATTCCTACAAAGCTTCTGTCACACCATCAGCCATCACATTCACATCATTATTAACAGGCAAAATACATTGATGTAGGTTATCTTCAAAAATAGTCTTAACAATGTTACCCTATTTTACAGGCTTCTTACTGAGCTTAGGCTTACTCAGGGGGCCGTGAAGCACCGAATGATCTCCCAGTGACTCTGCCCTCATCAAAATATCATCTAAATTAATGCCAATACTTGAAAAAGTCACAAAAATTGGGGCATGGTCAGAGGGAAGGTCATTCCGCTGCAGAACACCGAAATCAGTTACATGCTTTAACAAGTCAATGGAGGCAACACGAGTGTCAAGCTCCGATATCCAAGTGTCTCTCTTCTTGTAAGTCTTATTACCTTTAAAATGTTTATCATGGGTCATAAGATTATTGATAACTGCTAACGTATTATCAATACAAACATTAAATAACACTTCAGCATTGTTATTAGCAGTTTTATCATCATCATGCAAAATAGGATATGACAAATCAGGAGTAGAAACTGATTTGAACATTTGTGCGGATCTAATACGGGCGGGAAATTCTTTCACCAGACTTCCAAACCTACAATTCATATCTCCCATTATCATACAACCGTTAGTCATATTACAGGATAATAATTTCTCTTGGATTGCAGCAAAGGATGCATGTGAATAATAAGGGGAGTCACACGGTGGAATATAACAGAATCCCATTAATACACCTTGTAGATTCTTAAATTTAAGCCACACTTGGTCACCACTACTCACATCAACAGAATGAACCCGGTTCACTAGACTGTTCCTCACACACACCACTGTACCACCTCTTTCTGCCGACCCATCTATAGCACTGTGATATGTTACATACCCTGGAAATTCCACTGTTAATCCTGTTTTAACTTCATTAAGACATATAATATCATATTGACTCAACAACACTCGGACACATTCTTTTTCCAACTTTGTGCATATTCCATTAATGTTCCATGATATAATTTTCAGGTCACTTACATTACAAGGTTGTCAAAACGCCTGTAGGTTCCAACTGTCAATTACGACGCCGTCTCGATACAGTTTTCTTTCCCTGGTGTTGTAATAGATGACACAGCCCGCGTTCCCTGCTCGTTCCTTCTCCGTCCTCTCAGGGTCATGCAACCTCTTCCACTCCTTCCTCACTGCTGGATGAATATCTTTCTTTACATATATTTTCCTAAAATCTTCAGCAGCTGTCTTCAAATTCTTAGCTCGCTCAAGGATGTGTTGCCTCTGCGATTCATCCCTGAGCGTCAACAGGATAGGGCGGCATCGGCGATTCATACCGTCCTGCGCCGCACCTCCTAGCCTGCGGTGGGTCCCAACAATGTTGATTACACCAAGCTTTTCTCATATCTTGTTTAACTTGCCTTCGTCGTCGACTGCTCCACTAAGGGATTCCTGCTCGTCAGGTACCCCTAGGATGACAATATTTGCCCTTCTCTCCTTTCGGTCCAAAGCTTCAAGATATAGCTGCTGCTTGTAGATGACGTCAGCTTGTTTATCCATTTTGGCTTCCAAGGCGTCCATCTTCTTGTTGATGACACTTGTAGGCGACACCACGAGCTTCTTTATATTGTCTAGTTCTTCCATCACCTCACTCAGTTTCTTGGTTATGTTTGCAGTGCCTTCATCATCTCTCATTGTTATGATCATATCAACCAGTTCACTCTTCCTTAAGTTCTCGAGTTGGTTTCGGGGTATCGTCTTTGTCTCAGACACCTTAGCCATTGTCACGGAGCTGGAGTGGACACGTCTTTTCACCACGGTGTCTGGACACACACACACACACACACACGTCAATATTCACCTACATACACACGTCAATATCTACCTACACACATACACACATGTCAATATTTACCTACACACACACACATCAATATTCACCTAACTTACACACACACACACACATCAATATCTACCTATGGTAAATTTACAGTAAACCTGGGTTCAGTAAAACGTATATATTAGTATGTTTTACCACTAATTAGGACCATTCTAAGACCATTTTCTTCAATGGCGTTTCTCTCGGAAATGCCCCGTTTTCGAGATATGCCCAGTTTTGATACCCCATACAAACTTGGGGGAGAGCCTGGGAATCCGGGGTTTTGGGTGGGAGAAAACACGCTGTACACTATGGCGTTGCCTTTATAATATGTAATTGTCTTAATTAAGTAAACACTTGAAACCGGAAATAAAAGCGAAATAACAAAGTTTTCGAGACCGATACAATTATAGCCCAAACAGCAGCGTTACAACACGTGTTGGCTTGGGTTGGGCTAGATATTCAAATCAAATGGTTATTTTGGGAATTAGTATTACCTAACCTGACCTAACCTAACCTAACCTAGACCACGACAGACTACCGGGACCTAACCTGGGCTAACTACCGGGCCTAACCTGGGCATAAAACCGTTATAACAAATAGAAGAAGTTACCGGGTAAATATCCAGGAACGTAGATGGATACAGGATGCTCAAACACAGTATTCCCAAAACAAAATATAGCCAATACAGCCACAAGTGGCGTGAATATTACAACATTTGCAACACTGATAGATAGTGTTTTCCCCCCACCCAAAACCCCGTATTCCCAGGCTCTCCCCCAAGTTTGTATGGGGTATGAAAACGAGTCATTTCTAAGAGGAACAAAGTTAAGAAGTGTATTATAAAGGCAACGCCATAGTGTACAGCATGTTTTCCCCCACCCAAAACCCCGGATTCCCAGGCTCTCCCCCAAGTTTGTATGGGGTATGAAAACTGGGCATATCTCAAAAATGGGGCATTTCCGAGAGAAACACCATTGAAGAAAATAGTCTTAGAATGGTCCTAATTAGTGGTAAAACATACTAATATATACATTTTACTGAACCCAGGTTTACTGTAAAAATACCCTACCTACACACAAACGTCAATATCTACTTACACACGTCAATATCTACCTACACACACACACAATGTCAATATCTACCTACACAGTACACACACACACACCTGTCAATATTCACCTACATACACACCTGTCATCTGTCATCACTGGACAAAATAGTATATTAATAATAATCTTCAATAAACTCTTTTCATCAACAACATTCCTCTCTGCAGCTTCATCTTCACGTCTTTCTTTCTTTTATTTTGATTTGAACGAGTTGTTGTTGTGTGTTGATGGTGGCAGCTTTTTCAACGGTACTACTCCTTTATGGTCTAATACAGTGGTTCACAACCTTTTTTCTGTAATTTCCCCATGCACCTAATTCAACCATCCAGATTTCCCCCTTCATGTGTATGAGAGAAAGAACAGTTAAAACACACTGAGGTTATTTACTAATTTATTTTTCAAATGCACTAACACAGCTAACATTAAATGTACCAGTGTTGCCAACCAAATTATTGACGATTTGATCCCAGCCCGTGGTTTAACTACAATTAAGAGCTCTACCCTATAATGAAGCCAAGAATGTCCCCAACCAAATTAGGTGAAAAATTCCACTGTAAACTACATGTGAGCAATACAAGAGCAAATTATATCTTTAATCACGAATCAGTAACCGCTTCATTTGAGCGTGGGAAAAAAAATATCTCCAAGGTTAACTATACCATCTCCCGGGCGTTACATAACTACTGATAATTTCCAGAATTTTAATTCCAGACTAGAATTTCCCCCCTGAAACATCCAAATTTCCCCCGGTTGGGAACCACTGGTCTAATAAAACTCAAATTACTTCTGGCTCAAACACGGAAGCGGATGGGGACAGCTGGCCATTCTTTGATAATTTGTCTTGTGATTGGTCACCTCCAGTAAGAGTGTCCCTCATTGATCCATCATCCCCCCCCCCTCCCCGCCAAGCTCTTCGGGCTCTTCAACAGCTACATACGTAAACAAACTGAGAGCATAGCCATGGCGGGAGTGAATTCGCCTTTTTTAAACTGTAATTAATGTAACAAGGACTTCACAAGAGGGACACGCTTACTGGAGGTGCTGGCTGCACCAATCACAAGACAAATTATCAAAGAATGGCCAGCCGTCCCCATCCGCTTCCCTCAAACACACCCTCACAGTCCTCTAGTGCAGTGGTTCCCAAACTTTTTCTGGTCGTTACCCACTTTTCATACATGTTCCTTGTCCATGCCCCCCCCCCCCAACAACCATAACCCGTTAACAGAATAATATGAATATCCTTGCTGATACGTAAGATTCAAGACCAGGTTATCATAAGAATACACAGCTTAGGAAGCCTTAGATTAGAATTATGTTGAGTTAAAATTATCTTGCTTCCCTAATACTGTACATCCCTATGTCTTGTTTTATGTCAAGAACACAGAATCATATTAAAAAGGACGTATTACTCATGTGTCTGGCAACAAGGCATTGCACAAACCTGTATTGAACCTGTAAGTTCCCTCCACTGGCTACCTACCTGCTAAACTCCTTTGGTTTTATTTATGCATAGCCTCAGATTATGGCCCCCTACATTCTTCTATATGGCCCCCCAGGGGGCCATGGCCCCCAGTTTTGGAACCACTGCTCTAGTGCAATGCGAGACTCCTCTCCCAACAGCACTGTCACTCCAATTGCTGTTAGAACAAGTTGTAGTGGGACTACTACACCAGCTGTAGTACCTGATTTAAACTATAGAGACCTGGAAATCCTGGTTGACAATACCCTAAAGTTTCATGCTCATATAAGAACAACAGTTAACAAAGCTGCAGGATTAGGTATTAATCTACTCAGATCTACTCTTTGTCGCTCCAGTGACTTCATGGTAACTATCTTTAAGTCACATATAAGATCTATATTGGAGTTTAGATCAACATTCTGGAACACTGGTTACTTGGGTGACCTGCGGTTGTTGGAGTCAGTACAGCGTCTTTGAACTAAACACATCGACGGCCTAGCAGACCTATCATATACCAATCACCTCAAGGCTCTTAACCAGTGTACTCTGTACAGGGCAGACTCTTGAGAGCTGATCTTATTAAATGTTGGAAGATTTTTCACAAACCATGGGTAATTTCTCCATCTGATGGCTGATAGTGCTTCACCATGAAGGGTCCAAGGAGTTTATGTACAGCCATGGCTGATAGTGCTTCACCAGGGTCCAAGGAGTGTTGGAGAGCAACTGAACTGAGTTCGAAAATGTGAGTCTTCTAATGGTTTGTTGAATTCCCTTGATGGAACTGTGTTCAGTTACTGTCCAACACTCCTTGTACCTTGTCAGCTGGTGAAGCATTATCAGTCAGGGCTGTTTACGTGACACACACACACAGTCTGTAGTACTGTAGTAGTGCTATGGCTGACAAGGAACTGTGTGTGTGTGTGTGTGTGTTACGTGACACAGTCTGTAGTACTGTAGTAGTGGTATGGTTAACAAGGAACTGTGTGTGTGTGTGTGTGTGTGTGTGTTACGTGACACAGGCTGTAGTACTGTAGTAGTGAAGAGAAACCTTGTACCAGAGAACTGCTTTACAGGTGAGACTTGCCTTAGTTATTAGAGTAATAAACGGACAGGAAGGTAGTTATCCTCTTGTCCAACCTTATCCTCACCACACACACACACACACACACACAGCCAACCATCCATACACCAAACCACCTAACACCTTATACCTCACCACACAGCCGCCGCTGCCACCCCCACCGCCGCCGCCGCCGACCCCGCCGCCGCCGCCGCCGCCGACCCCGCCGCTGCCGCCGCCGCCGCCCCCACCGCTATATAACTTATTTTTTTTAATTAATAATTTTTATTTTTTAATTTCTTAATAATTATTTTATTTATTTTCATTTTTAATATATATTTTTTTTATTAATTATTATCGTCGTCGTCGTCGCCGCCGCCATCGCCGCCCCCGCCGCCGCCGCCGCCGCCACGCCGCCGCCACTAATAAACTATTTTTTTTGTTTTATTAATATTTTTTTTTTTTTTTTTTTTTTAATATTTTTTTTTTTTTTTTTTTTTTTTTATTAATTATTATCGTCGTCGCCGCCCCCACCGCCGCCGCCCCCGCCACTGCCGCCCCCGCCCCCGCCGCCGCCGCCGCTAATTAACTATTTTTATTTTTTAATTAGTAATTTTTATTTTTTGTTTTTTTTTAATAATTATTTTTTTATTTTTTTATTTTTATTTTTATTTTTTTTTACTAATTATTATCGTCGTCGCCACCGCCGCCACCCCCGCCGCCGCCACCCCCGCCTCCGCCACCCCCAAAGCCGCCGCCTCCACCGCCGCCACCTCCGCCGCAGCCGCCGCTAATTAATTATATATTTTTTAAATAAATATATATATATATTTTTTTAAATAATTATTATTTTTTTTTTTAATATATTTTTTTTTGTTTTAATTATTATCGTCGTCGTCGTCGTCGTAGTCGCCTCCGCCGCCGCCGCCACTGCTACCGCCTCCGCCGCCGCCGCCGCCGCAGCCGCTGCCACCGCCGCCGCCGCCGCCGCCGCTGATAAACTATTTTTTTTTGTTTTATTAATATAATTTTTTTTTTTTTTTTAATATATTTTTTTTTTTTTTTTTTTTTTAATATTTATTTTTTGTTTATTAATTATTGTCGTCGTCGCCGCTGCCACCGCCGCCGCCGCCGCTATCACCGCCGCCGCCGCCGCTGCTGCCGCTACCGCTAATTAACTAAAAAAAAAATATTAATAATTTTTATTTTCTATTTTTTTTTGATAATTATTTTTCTTATTATTTTTTTATATATATTTTTTGTTTATTAATTATTATCGTCGTCGCCGCTGCCGCCCCCGCCGCCGCCGCCCCCGCTGCCGCCGCCCCCGCCACCGCCGCTAATTAACTAAAAAAATATTAATTAATATATATATATATTTTTTTTTTTTTGTATTAATTATTGTCGTCGTCGTAGTCGCCGCTGCCAACTCCGCCGCCGCCGCCGCCTCTTCCGCCGCACCCGCCGTCGCCGCCGAACCCGCCGCCGCCGCCGCCGCCGCCGCCGCCCCCGCTACCGCCGCCTCCTCCGCTACCGCCGCCTCCTCCGCTTTTTTTTAATTAATATTTTTTTTATTTTTTTTTAATAATATTTTTTTTTATTTTTTTTTTATTCATATTTTTCTATTAATTATTATCGTCGTCGTCGTCCCCGCCGTCCCCGCCATCGCCGCCGCCATCGCCCCTGTCGCCGCCGCCGCCGCCGCCGCTAATAAACTATTTTTTTTTATTAATAATTTTTATGTTTTATTTTTAATATTTTTTTTTGTTTATTAATTATTATCGCCGTCGTTGTAGTCGCCGCCGCCGCTGCCGCCTCCGCCGCCGCCGCCGTCGCCGCCCCCGCCGCCGCCACCCCTGCCATCGCCGCCGCCGCCGCCGCCACTAATAAACTATTTTTTTTGTTTTATTAATAATTTTTATTTTTTATTTTTTTAAATAATTATTATTATTTTTTTTTATATATATTTTTTTTGTTGTTTATTAATTATTATCGTCGTCGCCCCCGCCGCCGCCACCGCGGTCTCCGCCACCCCCGCCGCCGCCGCTGTCTCTACCACCCCCGCCGCCGCCGCCACCACTAATTAACTATTTTTTTTTTATTAATAATTTGTATTTTTTATTTTTATTTTAATAATTATTTTTCATATTATTTTTTTAATATATTTTGTTTTGTTTATTAATTATTATCGTCGTCGCCGCTGCCGCCCCCCGCCCCCGCCGCCGCCGATAATTAACTAATTTTTTTTTAATTAATAATTTTTATTTTTTTATTTTTTTTAATAATTATTTTTCTTTTTTTTTTTAATATATTTTTTTTGTATTAATTATTATTGTCATCGTCGTCGTAGTCGCCGCCCCCGCCGCCGCCGCCGCCGCCGCCACGCCGCCGCCACTAATAAACTATTTTTTTTGTTTTATTAATATATATATATATTTTTTTTTTTTTTTTTTTTTTTATTAATTATTATCGTCGTCGCCGCCCCCACCGCCGCCGCCCCCGCCACTGCCGCCCCCGCCCCCGCCGCCGCCGCCGCTAATTAACTATTTTTATTTTTTAATTAGTAATTTTTATTTTTTGTTTTTTTTTAATAATTATTTTCTTATTTTTTTTTTTTTTTTTTTTTTTTTTTTACTAATTATTATCGTCGTCGCCGCCGCCGCCACCCCCGCCGCCACCACCCCCGCCGCCGCCACCCCCAAAGCCGCCGCCGCCACCGCCTCCACCGCCGCCACCGCCGCCACCTCCGCCGCAGCCGCCGCTAATTAATTATATATTTTTTAAATAAATATATATATATATTTTTTTAAATAATTATTATTTTTTTTTTTAATATATTTTTTTTTGTTTTAATTATTATCGTCGTCGTCGTCGTCGTAGTCGCCTCCGCCGCCGCCGCCACTGCTACCGCCTCCGCCGCCGCCGCCGCCGCAGCCGCTGCCACCGCCGCCGCCGCCGCCGCCGCTAATAAACTTTTTTTTTTTGTTTTATTAATATTTTTTTTTTTTTAATATATATATATATTTTTTTTTTTTTTTTTTTTAATATTTATTTTTTGTTTATTAATTATTGTCGTCGTCGCCGCTGCCACCGCCGCCGCCGCCGCTATCACCGCCGCCGCCGCCGCTGCTGCCGCTACCGCTAATTAACTAAAAAAAAAATATTAATAATTTTTATTTTCTATTTTTTTTTAATAATTATTTTTCTTATTATTTTTTTATATATATATTTTGTTTATTAATTATTATCGTCGTCGCCGCTGCCGCCCCCGCCGCCGCCGCCCCCGCTGCCGCCGCCCCCCGCCGCCGCACCCGCCGTCGCCGCCGCACCCGCCGCCGCCGCCGCCGCCGCCGCCGCCGCCGCCCCCGCTACCGCCGCCTCCTCCGCTTTTTTTTTAATTAATATTTTTTTTATTTTTTTTTAATAATATTTTTTTTTATTTTTTTTTTATATATATTTTTTGTTTATTAATTATTATCGTCGTCGCCGCTGCCGCCCCCGCCGCCGCCGCCCCCGCTGCCGCCGCCCCCGCCACCGCCGCTAATTAACTAAAAAAATATTAATTAATATTTTTTTTTTTTTTTTTTTTTTTTTGTATTAATTATTGTCGTCGTCGTAGTCGCCGCTGCCAACTCCGCCGCCGCCGCCGCCTCTTCCGCCGCACCCGCCGTCGCCGCCGAACCCGCCGCCGCCGCCGCCGCCGCCGCCGCCCCCGCTACCGCCGCCTCCTCCGCTTTTTTTTAATTAATATTTTTTTTATTTTTTTTTAATATTTTTTTTTATTTTTTTTTATTCATATTTTTCTATTAATTATTATCGTCGTCGTCGTCCCCGCCGTCCCCGCCATCGCCGCCGCCATCGCCCCTGTCGCCGCCGCCGCCGCCGCCGCTAATAAACTATTTTTTTTTTTATTAATAATTTTTATGTTTTATTTTTTTTTTTTTTTTTTATTTATTAATTATTATCGTCGTCGCCCCCGCCGCCGCCACCGCGGTCTCCGCCACCCCCGCCGCCGCCGCTGTCTCCACCACCCCCGCCGCCGCCGCCACCACTAATTAACTATTTTTTTTTTATTAATAATTTGTATTTTTTATTTTTATTTTAATAATTATTTTTCTTATTTTTTTTTTAATATATTTTGTTTTGTTTATTAATTATTATCGTCGTCGCCGCTGCCGCCCCCCGCCCCCGCCGCCGCCGATAATTAACTAATTTTTTTTTAATTAATAATTTTTATTTTTTTATTTTTTTTAATAATTATTATTTTTTTTTTTTTTAATATATTTTTATTGTATTAATTATTATTGTCATCGTAGTCGTAGTCGCCGCCCCCGCCGCCGCCGCCGCCGCCGCCACGCCGCCGCCACTAATAAACTATTTTTTTTGTTTTATTAATATTTTTTTTTTTTTTTTTTTTAAATATTTTTTTTTTTTTTTTTTTTTTTTTATTAATTATTATTGTCATCGTCGTCGTAGTCGCAGCCGCCGCCACCGCCGCCTCTGCCGCCGCCGCCGCCGCCGCCGCCGCCCCCGCTACCCGCCTCCCCTGCCGCCGCCGCCGCTAATTAACTTTTTTTTTTAATTAATATTTTTTTTTTTTTTTTTAATATTATTATTTTTTTTTTTTTTACATATATATTTTCTATTAATTATTATCGCCGCCGCCATCGCCGCCGCCGCTGCCGCCGCCACCTCTGTGTGCGTGTGTGTGTGTCTCCACTCTCCAGCCACATACTAAAACTCTCTCT
>JAWZYT010003905.1:40000-104081 GCA_034508575.1 Petrolisthes manimaculis | reverse complement strand
TATATACAGTTTTGTTTCTTTATAACATGAGACTCGGTGCTGCTAACCAATATTTTAAAACTGAAGTGGCATATTACTCGTATAGACACACATGAGGCTTACAGAGTGTTTGTTGGTATGTAAACACTAATGAATGGTAAACAAAAAATCTATGGTGAAAAGGGGACACCTTGTTTTGAGGAATTTGTGAGACTTTTGCTGATGCCTTCAAAATGTATCGTAACAAATCACCTGTGTACTAAATAGAGTCTGTTTCTGGTCATATTTTGGAGGAATAAATAGCCTACAATATGATACTACTCATTCCCCCCCACCCCACCTTAATGGGGAATTATTTTGAGGGTATATTTGTGACAACCGATTCCTCCAAACTGTGCCACGTAACAGATTCCTCATTTAAGTAACATTAAAGTCGTCTGTTTCCTGGCATAGTTTGGAGGAATCACCAAACAAGAAAATATCCCCTTCTGTTCCTGGCATAGATTGGAGGAATCACACGAGAATTAATCCAACCCCATACCATCAGACATCTTATTGGACGGGGGAAATATTAATCCAACCAGACCTAATATAGAGACACAGACAGACAGACAGACACCCAGACATACAGATGGATAGATAGATGTGGGTATTAACATTGTGTGAGCCTCATACTATACGTGACTATAGGATATATATGAGTGGATACTGAATATATGAGTGGATCCTGAATATATATGAGTGGATGCTGGATATATTATGAGTGGATAGTGGATATATATGAGTGGATAGTGGATATATATGAGTGGATAGTGGATATATATGAGTGGATAGTGGATATATATGAGTGGATAGTGGATATATATGAGTGGATAGTGGATATATATGAGTGGATAGTGGATATATGCATCTTCCTACACGACGACGACGACAACTCAGGGAACAACATCAATCGACTCCAAATACCAAACTTAATTAAAAAGAGGGACGTTGGTGTATGGAGTGTCTATAGTCTATACTATTCGCATACCACTATACCTCTTTCTGTATTTATTTAGTTGTTTTATTTATTTATTTATTATTATTTATTTGGTCATTTTTTTATTTTATTTTTTTTTTATATTTGTTATCATTGCTTATTCATTTATTATTATTATTATTATCATTATTATTATTATTCTCGGTATTATTATTATCATTATTATTACTATTCCCGGTGGTATTATCATTATTATTATTATTATACCCGGTATTCAATTTATTATTATTATAATTTTTATCATACATTTTCTATTATTTTTTCGTAGGACAAAAGGATTTAGGTACGGTATCCTGGTATCCTGTTATAAAAAGCGGGTATATTTCTACGGTATTTGACGTGGGAACCTGTGAGGGCAAGACACATGACGCCAATATGTTGTGTGTGTGTGTGTGTGTGTGTGTGTGTGTGTGTGTGTCCAGCCATGCAGCCTCCCTTTATCTGTAGGATCTCTGTTGATAAGGCAGACACGTGTAACACTTCAATCTCTCTCTCTCTCTCTCTCTCTCTCTCTCTCTCTCTCTCTCTCTCTCTCTCTCACACACACACACACACACACACAGTGAAAATATAAAAGAATGTATAAAATGGAAAGATGAATATAAATAGAGGGAAATAAAAGAGAAATTGAGGAGGAACAAAGGAGTGAACATTTATATATGAGAGAGAGAGAGAGAGAGAGAGGAGAGAGAGAGAGATGGATGGTTGGTTAGATGGAGCGACACATAACAGGGCATGAGGGAAGAAGATGAAAGAAGGGGAGAGAAAGAGAAAGGAAGGAAGAATTAACTGGTAGGAAAAATTGATGACAAGAAAGAAACGTGTGAAAGGGAAAATTGGGCTGAGAAACGAATATATGGATGGAAGGAAGGAAAGTATAAAAATAAAGAGAAAGATAGGATAAACCGAGAGAAGGAATAACATAAGATAAATAAAACTGGGAGAAAAAGATAAAAAAATAATAAAACTGGGAGAAAAAGATAAAAAAAATAATAAAAACGAGAGAAGGAATAACATAAGATAAATAAAACTGGGAGATAGAGATAAGAAATTAATAAAAACAATGAGAGGTAAGAATAGATTGATTGAAAAATGAATGAAAGAATCAGAATAGCCAGATAATATTAATTAACTAAGCAGAGTTGATCAATTTCATAATACATAAAAATCATACAGTCAGAATCACCAAAAAATATATATACTGTATCAAACATATACACTACCAATTAATATAAGAATTATCATGTGTTATAAAAATACAGCACATAGGTCTATATACATAAAATAAAAACCATATGCATTTTTAGTCATCACCATATAAACATTCATAAGAACACTATATACACACATTATAAAAAAAAAAAAAAAAAAAAAAAAAAAAAAAAAAAAATCAAGAAATAAAAAAAAAAATATCCACATTAGAATCGCAGAGCACTCGTCGGTAAAAACATCTCTCTATATATACCGGTATATAAAATTCATCTCTATACAGCTTCAATCCCCCTCTGAGTGAAACGCACCTTTACATGAAAGAAATAAACACCTAGCTGTATATTCATGTGTATTCTCAAAGCATCTCTCATATTGAAGGCGTTTATTTATATTTCCTACTACTCCCTTTTGACATTTCCCTCCCGGTGTCAAGTTCCGTCCATATCCACTCACTCACTCACTCACTCATATGGCTTTCTTTATTATTATATACTCGGTACTTCATTCTCTTTTTTTTCACTTATCTACATTCTGGGCTTAAATTTCCTTCCATCTCGGATTTCCTTTTTTCTTTCCTTACTTCATTCCTTGCTTACCTATACATTCTGGGTTTTCCTTCCTTCTTTCCTTCTCGGCTTTTCTTACTTCCTTCTTTCCTTCCACACTTCATTCCTTCTTTCCTTACTTCATTCCCTACTTTCCTTACTTACCTATATATACATTCTCGGATTTCCTTCCTTCCTTCCTTCCTTATTTATCTCCATCCTACATTCTCGGTATTCCTTCCTTTCCCCTTCCTTACTTCTCTCCTACCTATATATATTCTTTGTTTTCCTTCCTTCTCCCTCTCTCCTACGTCCTATCCTTCTTCTTTATTCAGTATATTTCTTCTTCCCATCTTTATTCTTCCATTCCCACCTTCCTTCCAAACATATATTCCATCACTCATTCATTCCTTCCTTCCCTTCCATCATTCCTTCCTTTGATTACTCCCACCTTTTCTTCATGAACTTGCTTCCCTTCATCCTTCCTATCACCTATAATTAACACATCTTGTCCAATAACACACACACACACACACACACACATAAATATTTTGATTTCAATTTCGATGCAAAGTAGGGATGAAAGCTGTACCAAAGATGAAAACAAACTCCACAAAAACAAGAAGGTATGAAAAAAAAATAATAATAATAATCACTTGACTGACACACTTAGCCAGGGTTTTTCACACATTTTTAGAGTCTGGATTCCTTGTTAATGGACCTTCTAACGAGTATAAATAAACGAATGTTAAAAAGGAAAAATAATGGTGTGTTTGTGTATCAAGCGAAGTGGTGTTTGGGTGTTTTAAAGAAAGAGAGAGAAAGAGAGAGAAAGAGAGAGAGAGAGAGAGAAAGAGAGAGAGAGAGAGAGAAAGTGTGTGTGTGTGTGTGTGTGTGTGTGTGTGTGTGTGTGTTTAGTTTCACCTGGTCTTGATCACGTCGTCCTGGACACGTGCTCACCAACTGTTACCCTCCCGGAATGAGCTCAGAGCTCGTAGTGACCGATCTTTGAGTAAGGCTGGAACCTTTCCACACACCGAGATAGCGCAAGGTCCCGTACCTATTCTCTGCTAGGTGAACAAGGGTTACACATTTAAGGAAATAATCCCTAATTGTCTCCACCCGACCGGGGATTCGAACCTTTGAGCCGAGCGCGTTAACCACTAGGCTACAACACCGGGCTGTATGTGTGTGTATGAGAGAATGAGAAAGAGAGGGGGGGGAGAAGGGAGAGAAAGATGGAGAGAGATAGAGAGAATAGAGAATATGTGTGTGCGTGTATGTGTGTGTGTTTACCAAGTAACTCCCCTCGGAACACACACATCTTTAACTCTTCATCCATTCGTCTTCAACAACATAAACAACAAGAAAAATAAGAGTGTGAGAAAGAGAGATTGTATTCTGGATGAAAAACAACCCATGGGAAATGTAATTAATTAATGTGGCGGAGATTGGTTCCCTGCTCTCTCTCTCTCTCTCTCTCTCTCTCTCTCTCTCTCTCTCTCTCTCTCTCTCTCTTATACACACACACACACACACACACACACACACACACACACACACACACACACACTCACTCACACTCTCACTCACTCACTCACTCTCTCTCTCTCTCTCTCTCTCTCTCTCTCTCTCATACACTCCAACACATTATTTCTGTGTGTGTGTGTGTGTGTGTGTGTGTGTGTCAGCCATCAAAGAGAGCTAAAATGAGTAAGGGAGGGAGGGAGGGAGGAAGTATAAGAGTATTAGGGAGAATGTGAGAAAGACGGAGGGAGGGAAAGGAGGAGTGTGTAAGGGTATTAGAGAGAGAGAGAGAGAGAGAGAGAGAGAGAGAGAGAGAGAGAGAGAGAGAGAGAGGTGTATATGAGGGTATTAGGGAGAATGAGAGAGAGATGGGGGGAGGGGGGGAGAGAGGAGAGGAGGGAAGGAGTGGGGGGAGGAAGAAGAAAGATGACATGAAAGAGAAAAGGAAAGATGTGAGGAGACAGGAAATGATATTGCAATTATTGGCGTGTGTAAGTGCAACTGAATCCTCCAAACTATTCCAAGCAAACACAGAACATCATTATTTCTGCTCTTCTGGTCCTGTTTCCTAGCATACTTTGGAGGAATCAAGGCACTCCAATGTACCAAAAAAGAATGACCATCTTAACTTATGTGTTGTATCTCCTATTTATCTTCCTTCATTCCTATTTTCCTCCTTTCTTCCTATCTATACCTTCCTTTCTTTTTCTATCTTTCTTCCTATTCTCCACCTCTTCATCCCTCCTTTCTTTCCCTCTTTCTTCCTTCCTCCTATTTTCATTTCCTTCCTCCTTTCTTCCTATCTTCCTTCCTTCCTCCTTTCTTTCTATCTTAATTCATTCCTCTTTTCTTCCTTTCTTTCCATCTTCCTTCATTCCTCTTTTCTTTCTATCTTCCTTCATTCCTTTCTCTCCTGTCGTCCTATATTCTTCCTTTCTTTCCATCTTAATTCATTCCTCTTTTCTTTCTTTCTTTCCATCTTCCTTCTTTCCTCTTTTCTTTCCATTTTCCTTCTTTCCTGTCTTCCTATATTTCCTCCATTCTTCCTTTCTTCCTCTCCCATCTTTATTCTCTCTACACCATCATCCACTTCCTAATCAATATATACACTAACCAATCAATACAAAAACTAAAACAAACTACAGCCAACTAACAGATAAACAAACAATGATAGTGAAGTGACATACATACATACATACATATACAAACCCTCAAGAAAATAAAACACCAATTCCAATGAATATACCTTATAAACACAAACATCTAAATTTACACATCCGGAGCGAGCCTGCAAGTCCATCAAATTATTATTAATCTTAGCTGAGGGTCTGACTAACCACCTGTCCCTCACTTAACACCTGTTCAACACCTATCCGCTAGATCATTTTTCAAGGGGCTAATACACTTGTGGTACATTGGGGCGTCTGAATTCCTCCAAAGTATGCCAGGAAACATACCAGATGAGCCAATATAGTGGTGGCCCTGTTGCCTGGAGATGTTTGGGGGAATCAGTTGCTCCAGATTAACCAACACGTGTAGTTTGTACCCCTTGAAACATTTTATCTTACACAGCTGCACTAAATGATGTTTAAGCATCTACTGAACACCTGTCTCTCTTTACAAATATGTTCTTTTAACACTTTAAACAGATTATTATTACCCTTTTGGTACATTTAGAGAGCCTTGATGATTTCTCCACAGCATTCCAGGAAACCAGGTTAATTCCAGAACCAGGTACATAAAACTAATGATGGCTCGATGTTGCTCTAAATTGTTTGTAAAAGAATCATCAGTAGCTCTAAATTTTACCACCAACACTGTACTACACCCACTCCCTTTAAAAGACTGAGCCAGGAGGTCAATTTACAGCCTCTTGAGGATTAGGAAGCCAGAATTACAACTAGGAAGAAAGAGGTCGAGAGTGAGGAGGGAGGGAGGGGGAGGAGTGGCATAGAAAGAGAGCAGAGAGGAGACTGGAAAGAGGAGGAGGGGAAGGAGGTGGAAGGTGGATGGAGAGAGCAAAGTAAAGACTGAAAGGAGGAGGAGGAGGAGGAAAGGAGGGGAGAGAGGGACATGGAGAGAAATGATTGGAGGCTGAAGGAGGAGATAAGGAGGGGAGGGAAAGGGGGGCCTGGAATTAACAGAGTATAAAGACTGAAAAGGAGAAGAAGAAGAGGGAGAGGGACCTGGAGAGTGCATGTAGGCTACAAGGAAGGAGAAGGAAAGGAGAGGAGGGAGGAGGTAAATGGGGGGTTAGCAGGGTCGTGAGTAGCTCAATTTTCAAGGTCTGGATTGTCATGTTGGGTTGTGGAAGGCAGGAGGATCCATGTGGGAAGACGTGACAGAAACCACGTAAGATTGTAGTCGGAGAATTGGAAAACTAAAGGTTTCTTGAAGCTATACAGTACAGAATATTTGTCTTAATATAAACTCACTCAAAGTAATATGTGCCTCGAAATATTAATACTTTCTCCATTTTCTGCTCACCTTCTCTCTCCATTCACTCTTTTCTCACCAACTTCTCTTTTCCAATATCTCTTCTTCTTCTCTTTCCAACCTCTCTTTTCCTTCTACTCTCCTCAATAATATCCTCACTCTTCTTCTCTCGTCACCTACTTTCTCCAACCTCTCTTCTTTCCTAACCCTCTCCTAACCCTCTTACCATCCTATTCACCCACCCACCCACCCCGTCATAAACCCACGCTATGAAGTCTTTGCTTCGGCAATTTCTGACTTCGGGCAAAAATGTCTGACGTGGATTAAATTCATATGAAAAATACGATAGAAAGTGTGGGAACGAAAGCAAGCCAGAGTAACCCAAATGGAACACATACCAACGGAACATGAGAGAGAAAGAGAGAGAGAAAGAGAGAGAGAGTTAAGGCCAGTCAACACTGATATATATATATTAATGTTTGTAAATATGGAGCAACTGATTCCTCAAAACTATTCCAAGCAACAGGCCACCACTAATATTGTTACTGTGGCCCGCATGTCTCTAGGAATGTTTTGGAGGAATCAAGGCACTTTGTATATAGCCAGAATACAGAGCTCCACCTTGGCATTATATATATTACAGTCTTTTATTAACTATTTTACAGTATAATCTCTGGCCAAATGAACGATATAGGCTAAAACCAAGATCCAACCCGACTTGGCTAAAACACACACGTCAACTGGAAACCATTTAAGGGGGAAGTTCTGTATTGATAAATCTGGAGCAACTGAATCCTCCAAACTATTCCAAGCAACAGAACCCCATTATTTTTGCTCTTCTGGTCCTGCTTCCTAGCATACTTTGGAGGAATTGAGGCACTCCAATGTACCAAAAAAGAACTACCACCTTAATACCTTCAGTGATTCGTCAAGTCCTTGTTTTTTTTCCTTCGGCCATTTTGTGAATATCAACCTTAAGGACCCTGTGATCGCGTTCGAGAATTGGGGGCTTCTGATTCCTCCAGACTACACCACGAAACAAAGTCCTTCCCTACAGGTGGTGTTTCGTGGCAGTAATTGAAGGACTCGTTTTACCTCCACATTTTTCCGACTACTTCACAGGGTCCCTCTTAATGACTTTCCCGATACGATAATCAAAAGGCATAAACAGACTCTTAACCTTTGGGATTTTAATGACCTTCGTTCGACCTAAGAAGATTTTTTTTTTTCTTAATAGTTATAATTTTAGACTTTTAATGACCTCCTATCGACCTCTGAAGGATATTTTGTGTTGTTCTTTCTTTTCCTTTTATTTTTCCATAATCGTACGGTACTGTTAGTTTGTCACGAAGGTCCCATTTTATACGTCACTCCCACATTTTCATAGCGTACTGTATATAGGCGAATTGGAGTGTTATTGATTCCTCCACACAGTGCCACGAAACACCCTCACTCATATTGTATACTGTGTGTGTGTGTGTTTGAGTATGTGTGAGAGAGAGAGAGAGAGAGAGAGAGAGAGAGAGAGAGAGAGAGAGAGAGAGAGAGAGAGAGAGAGAGAGAGTATGGTATAAACAGGTGACATGTTATTTCACCTGCCACGTCCATAACTCACACTCTCCCACCAAAAAGACACTATACACTTCCTCCTACTCCTTTTATTCTAACTTTCCTCCTCCTTCAACTCTAACCTTCCTCCTCCTCCTCCTTTCTATCTCTAACTTTCCTCCTCCTCTAACTCTAAACTTTCCTCTACCTCCTCCTCCTCCTCCTCCTCTATTTCTTCCTCCACCTCCTTCTCCTCTATAATATCTTCCTGTTCCTCCTCCTCCTCCTCTTCTCCATCTGTAACCTTCCCCATCCTATATACACCCCTAACCTTCTACGTGGTATCATTCTATAACAAACACTATTATTATAAACTGAATCACCACATAAGTATCGGTAAACAGAAATCTCGTTGACCTTTAGCTATTTATCAGAGGACACAACAGAGATACGTAATGTCAACAAAAGTTCCCCAATCTAATTAAGGTGTTTTGTTTTTATCCTGTCTGTCTGTCTGTCTGTCTGTGAGTTTAGAATATACTTTACAACGCAATTAAACCTATAAGAATAAGACATACATTTACATACCGCACATCTTTGTATACTATAGGACCATATATATTATATTACGTACTCATTTTACCGATCCTATTCTTAATCACAAAGCTTATAGATGGAATAAACTATAGTTGGTGATTCGCCTCTATTATATATTGGGTTTAGAAACTTCAGTACTATAGGTACTGCGACCAACAGACAGTCAAACACACACTTTAGTAATACTATGCACACAACTGCTGCAAAATAATGCTGTCACACACTCACTCACTCACTCACACACACACACACACACACTCACAAACACACACTCACGCACACTCACACACATTCACACACACACACTCTCTCTCTTTCTCTTTCTCTCTCTCTCATTTATCATGCAGTGTGGATTCCGTTATGACCTATACCTACCTAAGGAGAATATTAATACTTACGACTCACGCAACGCACCTTCACATGCAAGTATAATTACGTTCCAGGTTGTTGCTTTCCCAGTTTCTGCTTACATGTATAATAATTACCTTTATGATTTGTTTTTGTTTTTTACAATATATATTATCAACAATAGCTACCGACCACCTATGAATTTAAAACAATCATACATAATTATATACTGCACAGTCGCCTTCAGAATATGCTTCGCTTTGTCAAAGAGGAATTCTGCAATCTTGACGCATGCATCATAAAATATTAATAAAAATAATTTGGTTGGAAGAGAGAGGTTTTGTTTTTTTCTGTGGTGGTCGACTTTCACTCACATAACACATGCAGTGAAGTATGAAAGAGTGTGTACGTATCATGTCTATCTTTTTTGAGGAGACAGTATGTATTCTTTTGGTAAAGTGGAGTGACTTAATTCCTCTAAATTGTACTAGGAAACTGGACCAGATGAACAAAATAATGGATGGTGGCCTGTTGTTTAGAATACTTTGGAGGTATCTGTTGCTACAAACTTACCACCACCACTCCTATTTCCTCCTCACTTTCCTCCTCATTGCCTGCATTAGTGATGTGGGCAATATTTTAAGGGTTTGGGCGCCCCTTCGACTTCAGCCACTAGCTTTCAATTCTTCAACTGTCCCTCTTTTCTTTCTATTTCCTTCCTCCTTATTGTCTCGCCTCTCTATCACCTTTTTCTGGCTATATATGACCTCGCTGTTGCTCGCTTAATATCACTCAACCTTCTCACCACCTTCATCGTCATCATCAATCACATTTTGAATTACATTACTTCCCCTTAATTTAATCACTACACAGCTGCAAACGTAACGAGCAGCAAGGATAATCTTCAACTACAGTATATATCATCATGAACCTTAATGAATGGGCTCACCAGAACTGCACTCTCGCTTGATTGATGTTTTAATATATGGGATAATACATTTGGTGACAATACTCTGTCTGTTTCATACCCTTACATCCATAATCTTATCTATAAAACTTACCCAGAAGTGTGTGATCAAAAAAATGCCACGTCGCTACAAGGAAAACCCGACTTTTTTTTTATCTCCCGTGGCACTGTTACTCCTTCACGAACCACATAATAATTATCTATGTAAATAACTTCACACCACAAGCGTCAATCAAGTGTTAATTAATCATCAGTAATGCACGGCTGACTTCGCAACGCACCGGTATGGTATTGACAACACAGCACCAGGCAGCACCTCCAACTCTGAGTCTATACGTAGAACTAATGCCAGTGTAACGCAGTGGATGAGAGAAAGAGAAAGAGAGAGCAGTGCGGCAACGTACGGTTCACTTGCTGCCTCACCCACCAACCAACAAGGTGACTGGTGGTGGTGGTGGTGGCCTGGTGGGAGGTTCCTGACGTCACTTGTATCGTTCAACTCATTTAAAAATATTTCTTATCCAGTTTTTCCTCAATAGTCACTCCCGCACGGAACTCATTCGCTCGCTCCCTCGCTCGATCTTACCTCTCTCTCTCTCTCTCTCTCTCTCTCTCTCTCTCTCTCTCTCTTTGCTGTACAATTGATTTCTCGGATAGAGGTTCATGGAAATCCTTTATTGTCCAACATATTTATATCACACAGATTTTCCCATTCAAAATATCGCAGTTATATTAAGCAGTGTATATCCACGGTCTAGTTAGCCTTATTAACTAGACCGTGTGTATATCTATCTGTTAGCTGCTTTCGAAACATTAGCGTGGGAGTAAGCCAACACACACACACACACACACGAGAATTACATCACCTACATCATCTTTAAAAGGTAATAACTAAGACTACCACTGTACCTGTCACACTACCATCACCACCAACCACAACATCAATACGACCAACACGACACTTCCTCTAATAACAGTTACAAACAACACAACCACACTAGTACGGTACCAACACCATCACTTCAAGTCACTACCTCCCTCACTATCACCACTACCACAGGTCCACCACCACCACCTCGTACAGTTGGAGAACAAAGTATCTGGACACCCTTGACGGCTTCTGGTAATAATGTCAGTGATAAACACGTTAGTAATAGACAAAATGTATTCATTACTACATAATGATAAATGATATTGGGTGACGTCGACCAAAACACAGACAGCGAGATAAAAGTTATCCTTCAATTTATAAATAATTTCTCTCATTGATGTACTGTATTTACTTTGGGGGATGTTGCCAGAAGCCGCCAACAGTGTTCAGATACATTATTCCCCAACTGTACATACCTCATCACTACCACCATCACTCACGATATCACCACCAAAATCAATAGACTAGTACTGTACATTATTTTATTGGTCTTGATCACCACTATCACTAAAACACACTACCAATGTCATCACCACTACCACCACCACCCACTTCATCACAACCATCCATGACATCACCACTAACACAACAACACACATCATCAACATCACCACCACCCACATCATCACCACTACCACCACCAACAACGTCATCACCACATTCAACAACCACAAGGCCTATATCAGCCAGTCAATGCATTACCATCCACAAACACAAAGTTCTCCCTCATTATCTCTTCTTCCTCCTTCCCTCACCTGCTCTTCTAACTCCTAATTTCTTTCTCTTCCCCCTTCCTTCGTCTTTTTTTTTCTCCTTCACCTCATATTCTTTATCCCTCCCTCATCTCTTTATCCTTCTGCCTTCACCGTCTCTAATTCCTTCCCTCTCTCTTTCCTCTTCCTCCTTCCCTCTCTCCTTTCTATTTGTCTTTTCTTGTGCCATTCTGCATGTACAGTACAGTATTTGTGTTTTGTAGTATAATTTAAAATATAGTACACTGTCATTTGCATTTTGTACTGCTAAAATATGATAGCTAGGCAGATAGGTATAATACTACAGTACAAGCTTGGTATACACTACAGCATAGTATAATATTAATGTTCTATGCATAAGATATCATGCCACTTTACAGAATGTTGAAGGATAGTGGTCGAATAAATAATTTCTGTTGAATCAGTTTAAATATGGGATTAAACCATTGAAACTGTCTTCGTGGAATGGCGAGGAGACAAAAGGTCAAGGACAGTGTGCAGCATATAATCGTGTATGGAAACTTGATGTACTAGTACAGGAAATGTAAACATTTGTATTCCTAACCATCATAATATAATAAAAAAGTACAATTCTGTACAAACTATGTACAGTTGCCAAAAAAGGAATTGTGACAACTATTGACACAACATTAAATATATTAATGTCCATAGTTGTTTGCAGGGATTATAAGCATGAAAAACACAAGGAAATATACATATCCTTATGTAATGCATACTTATAATCCCTACAAACAACTATGGACAATAATATATTTAATGTTGTACGGTATCAATAGTTGTTGCAATACCTTTTTTGGCAACTGTACATGTATGCACTATACAGTATAAACTCCTTCATTTCATTTATATGGATTGTGCTTTGTTCTCTTATGGAAACTCCTTAAGTGCCGACCTACAGTAGGTACAGTAGAAGAATAACAACATCTCAACCTTATTTGGCAAAGTTGTTTTGGGATCCTAACAATCCCTCCCTAGAGGGGTTTGGGTTGCATAGTGTAATGTCTTGTGTTGTTAATTAATGTATATTTGTGAAGAGTTAATGTAAAAAATATAGCTAGTACTGTACAAGTGATATTTCCATGGATGTGCATGTTGTATAGCTCGGGCTGGCCTGATACCTTAGCTGTAGAAGACAGAAAGAAATGTTACCACCAAACAACAACTGGAAAAAAAAAAAAAAAATCTACAAAACTCCATGAGTTTCCAACCCTGTGACAGAACAGTAATACCTGCCGAGCCCACTTCGCAGACCTAATCAGCTAGTATCCAGAAATAGCTCTGACCCAGGAATTCTTTGTTCACATATTATTCTGGGATAATGCATCTGGTTCCGTGACAACTCTGGCAAAGATTTGTTGGGAAATTGTATCATTGTTTCTAGTCAAATACAAAATCTTTTGCAACCATTATATAGGAGAATCAAATTTATATTATATGTTACATGCCATACTGAACAAATGGAGTACAGACCCTAAGCTATTTGCATATGGTACCATACTACTTATTTTATAAATTACAACACGCATATATTTTTTCCATAATTTTTTTACAAAAATAATTTTGTACTTCCGATGTAAAAATGTTTAATAAACTTTCTTTCGACAAAAATTGGCTTACATAATAGTGGGGTAGTACACTAAATGCCCTAATTATTTACCCAAATCCAACTCATTAAAAATGAACCCAATTAACCACCCTTAATAAGAGGCTGCAGTACTCATTAAATAAACACATCTTCCACCAACTTCTTATTCATTTACAGTCAGATATACAGACGCTCACTCAATGAAAGAGAGATTTAATTTAGCTTTTGACTTAGCTTCCTCATTATAAGGAAATAATAAAGGCTTACATTTAATTGGGGAGTTCTTCATGCATTAGTTTTTATACAATACTTTTACTGCTTCTATTATAGAACAATTATTTTTTTCTTTATCATTGTTACATTTTGTTTCATTTGTTTTGGGGTTACCATATAGGCTACTGTACTCACATAATGATTTACCACTCTTGACAGCTTAATCTGTTGCTAACAATTCTTCAACATTTCAAATCTTGGATCATCCTGGTGACTGGTAAATTTTCTGTAATGCTTTCCACATAGGCTACTGTACCACAAACCAGAAAGTACAGTACTGTACAGCAATTGTTGGTACTATAGGGTATGGTACGATATTATACCTAAAGGTTATTCTGGAGATTTAACTACAGTACAGTACTTCTGTAGTTATGCATTCAGTAGTGCTACCCTTATATTTGAAGTGAGTTCCCAATTTTTGTCCTCATATTTGTGTTTGAAGATGTTATTAACTCTTAAATAGGATGGAAAATGTTTACTTATGTAGGTATTTCTGCATAGGCTGGGGTTAAGACAAAGTACATATCATACTTGACATAGACTGAATATTGTAACCACACACACACAAAACAAAGGATTATCTTCATCAGAGATGGTAACCATTATTCATGAGAGTACAATCACACTTCCTGTAGCTTCAAACACACCTAATCCTAGCTATTGCCTAAGGTAATGTATAATATTTTATCTGTATAATATCCCTCATTTACCAAACTGTCCTAACTTCTTTACCAGCTAATATAAGTGCCATATTCACTATAGAGAAATTCTAACGGTATTATTACAGAAGTACTGCGTTCTTGGCTAGGGCCGCGCAGTGTTACCACATCTGGCTAGATCCCGGTAGTTTGCCCAGGTTAGGTCCCGGTAGTCTGCTGTGGTCTAGGTTAGGTTAGGTCACACTAATTTACAAATTATGTATGTAAAACGAACGAAATGTATGGTATGGTATGGTAATGTATGGTATTTCTGAACGAAATACCATACATGAAGTGTTTTAGAATGGTCCATAAATACTTCTGTAAATTTACCATTCTAACAAACGTGTGTATTCTACGACCTGCAACTGGTGTTAGGTAGAGTACCTTTGCATATGTTACCTTACACACTCGATTATAATGACGTTACAAGCATTCTAAGCTAAACACTAGCGCCTACCTAATGAAATACACCCTTCAAAGTTAGTCCCAGTGAGTGTATATTACGAGTATGCATTACAACGGTACCCAAGACTTGTAAAACTTAATTACATGTCAGGCCTTTTATTATTTATGCATTACGGTGCCTCCAATCATTCACCTCCATTATTTAACACTCTATTCACTACTCACCCAATATCCATCTTGACGTAATCTTTCTCCAGACACAATCCCAAGGTGGTCAGTGCCGTGTGTATCCCGGTAACAATATGGTAAGGTGTGAAATGAGGACCGAGTGCCAACAGAGGAGTGCCAGCTGGTGCCAAGTTGAGTGAGCGACCGTCCACCTGCTGGCTCCACCATCCACTCACCCAGTGTTGCCAGGTCTCATTGACAACATTTCCCCAACTTCAACATCAGAATATCCTTTTTACCTCAATATTTCCCTGTTTGATCTTGAAGATAGTCTCACATTTTACCATCTTTTCTATGAATGTCCACACCAGGATTCTTGTAATGAGAGACCCAGTTGCTAGCCACTATACTGTTGGTACAGTGGCTATAAAAGCACCTGGGTCACGCATTGCAAGACTCATAGAAACTTATATTATGTAAGCACAGTACTGTACCATCTTGATATTTCGACTGGTAGAAATGTTCCCATTTACTCTTGAACTATTTTTTATATAATTTCCCCATTGGTACCTCAAAATGTTTATGTCTAGAGAAAATGTCCCATACTTGGCAACACTCTTGATCCAGTCAATGAAGGTAAACACAGAAAACCTGCAGCGGACACACCACATTTATTTTATCATTATATTAATTTATTTATATCATTTTTGATTACCCGGGAATTGTGTTTGATAAGTGAAAATATTGTGGATTATTAATAGTGTTATGGTGTTAGGTGAATTATGTTCATTTTCAACAAGCAAGAAGGTTATGACGAAATGCGCATGAGGTCACAGTGACGTCACTCATTGAATTTCACTCATTCTGTGAAGTCTGAATGAACGCTAGACCACTTTTTTATAAAGAATATTATTGTATACAAAAATATATTGCGGATATGATTAAAGGAATAATAACAGGGGCGATATCCATTAGCTAGGGTACCGGAGAAAGAACAGCCTATAGCTTGGATCTCAACAGTGTTGGTAAAGCGAGATTAGGAAGAGTGATAGGAGAATGTATAGATGAGATTCCAGTCTCTCAAAAAGATGAGACAATGCCAACACTGAGGAAGGAGATGGAAAGGCAGGTAGAAACAGATAGACAGACAGAAACGGATCCGGTGCCAGATCTAGAGGACAACTCCGAGCAGGATTTTCACTGAACACATCGCGTTCGGCTCCACTGATAAGACACGGGCGTAACAACCCTCAGTTATAGGTCCTGGTAGTCTGCCCCAGTTAGGTCCCGGTAGTTTGCCCCAGTTAGATCCCGGTAGTCTGTCCCCAGTTAAGTCCCGGTAGTCTGCCCTTAGTTAGGTCCCGGTCGTCTGCCCCCAGTTAGGTTAGGTTGGGTTAGGTAGGTTTTGTTTTGTCATAGGGAGTAACTTTGTCATGATGTCATGACTAGCGCCTGCGGCGAAGCCCTCCAGATTAATACATGGAGGTATAATCTTAGATTATACCTTCATGGGTTAATATCCACATGGGTGTCTTGGGCAGTGCTCTATTTTTTATAATAATTACCCTAGATTAGCGTAATTTGGAGCTTTTAAGTAAAGTTTTGACAATCTTGGGTGATTTTTATCGATTCTTCCGTTATTTCATGGGTTTTCGTAATACTGTAGAAAAATGTGTTGCTGTAAAAACTATTACTATTTCATAAAAATATCGTGTGTCAAGGATTAAAAATGTGTTGAAATGGTTACCTACTTCAGGATCTAAGGAAATTTGGCTACATCTAAGGTATTTTCAACCCACTTTTTAAGGTAATACCACAAATACTTCATGAGAAAATTGAAACCCTGGTGATGGCGTCAGTGGCGTTACCATGGTTACCGATGAGTGAATCAGACAAACGACAGACTCACAGAGGGCAGCACCAGTACATGTAAACACGCTGGGTAAGAAAACACGCGGGATTAATTATATTTGCGTGTTGAACCATAATTAAAAGATCAAAATGAAGATTGAGGAGGTGAAGAGTACAACAAAGACCCAGCGAATTAATGCCCACTCCCACGTGAAGGGCCTGGGACTAAAGGAGGATGGCACAGCTGAAACTTCTTCAGCAGGACTCGTAGGACAAGCACAGGCCAGGGAGGTCAGTTCAAGCACTCAGTTTGGTATATTTATTTATTTATTTTACGTGTTTACTTATTGTTTATGTATTTATGGTAAATTTATAGAAGTATGCCGTTGGTAAATTTACAGAAGTACTGTGTTCACTGTATTGTATATTTTAGTATCATTACCCACTATTTTGGACCATTCTAATAAGACACTTCATCTAAGTTAAGGTGTTTCTCGTGAAACCCCCAATACAAACATGGGGTAATAGTCGTGTTGGACCATAATCTGGTATGGGCTGAAGGTTTTCAGATTGCAATGTTTTATAGTGTTTTTTAACGCATTTATTGTTCAAGACCATCGCATTTTAATGTTTTGGGAGATATGGGAGGAGTGGGTAGAGCAGAAGCAATTTATTACAACTATCTAGTTCTGCGAGGAAAGATGGCTGTAAGCGGAGCAGAGGCGACGAGTATTTATACCCGCCTAGGTTTACACCTCCTGTCAATGGACAGTCATAAAGGAATAGATTATAGTTTGCCTGGTTGGGAGATATTCTAGTTAGTACACTACCTTCGTTTCGTACATTTTTGTTTATACATTTTATATGAATATGAGGGTTATCAAGATGATAGGGAGCTTCAGAGTTCCTACACTGTAATGCCTGTGAGAGTTAATATTTCTTTAAAGTTTTGTCAATATTTGTGCTTAACTACTGAAAGAGCCAATTTCAGTAACTAATGAAGAGATAAAAAGTAGATAATACTGTATAGTGTAACCTATTTTCAGGCTGCTGGTTACCTGGTTGACCTGATCCGCACCAAGAGGATGTCGGGTCGTGCTGCTCTGTTTGCCGGCCCTCCAGGTACAGGCAAGACAGCCATAGCACTGGCCTTGGCTCAGGAGTTAGGCAATAAGGTGAGCTTTGTAGAGGTAGATTCTTTTGAGTTATAATTCATTGGTGGGCTACTGATTCCTCCAAACTATGCCACGAAACAGATCCCTCGTTAGAGTAACATTGAGGTAGTCTGTTTTCTGGCATAATTTGGAGAAATCACAGACCTTCCAATTCACCAACAAGAGAATCTCCCCTTTAATTATTCTTAGATCTGTATGTATTTTCACTACCCATTACGTGCCTCACTTAAGACCGCTAAATATAAAGTGATTAATATTTTACTTTATTTTACCAGGTACCTTTCTGCCCAATGGTGGGATCTGAAGTTTATAGCTCAGAGGTGAAAAAGACGGAAGTTCTGATGGAGAACTTCAGACGTGCCATTGGTCTACGTATCAAGGAAGTAAAAGAAGTATATGAAGGGGAAGTAACTGAACTCACACCAGTGGAAACAGAGAACCCCATGGGAGGTGAGACTTTGCTATAGAGAATGCTTATATCAATAAGATTGTGTGCATATAATAATATTTATAAGCATGATGAATTTTTAACTTTTTTATCTGTCTGTTCATAGACTAATCCATGCCATAAATGTTATCAGAGTTATGTCTATTTTTAGTGTGTTTTTACAGTATACAAGAGTGTTCCCCCACCCGTTGAAAAAAGAGAAATGGGGTATTAATGATGATGATATAAGAGTGTTTTGCTGCAATACCTGTGGAATATTACTAAGGAATCTTTTGTAACTCTAATGCTTTGATGTCAACAGGGTATGGAAAAACTGTCAGCCATGTCATCATTGGATTGAGGACCGCCAAAGGCACCAAACAGCTCAAGTTAGACCCCAGCATCTACGAAACATTGCAGAAAGAACGTGTGGAGGTTGGCGATGTAATTTATGTGGAGGCCAACTCAGGTGCTGTGAAAAGACAAGGCCGTTCAGACACATACGCCACGGAGTTTGACTTGGAGGTAATATGCACTTCACTTGCTCTCTCTCTCTCTCTGTATTTTTTTATTTTTTTTCCAAACATCACTGCCTGTACAACTTCTCATCTCACCCTAAACTATGTGGAAAGAATTCATAGCTAGGAATAACATTAGTTTTTGTTTTCCAGGCAGAAGAGTATGTGCCATTACCCAAGGGGGATGTCCACAAGAAAAAAGAAGTGATACAAGATGTAACATTACATGATCTGGATATGGCCAATGCTCAGCCACAAGGGGGTCAGGACATCCTCTCTATGATGTCACAGCTCATGAAACCCAGGAAAACTGAGATCACAGGTGAGCCAGAGAAGATTAGTAACAAGTTCAACCTTGATTTTTGGCCTAGATAATGATGTAAATGGGGGAAGAAAGAAGACTGCTAGGTCAGAAAATCCTCAAATACCCCTAATGGAGTTTTGGCCTAGATAGCTATTGACAGTAAGAGAGTAGGACTGAGTTGAAACATCATATCTTTTCAGGGTCTTGGTGTCATTCTTGCATCCCATAGACTTTCCCTATAATGAATAAGATTATCTAAATTTATCCAGAGTATATCAGTCATAAGATGTGAAAGATAATCCTTGTATGGAGTTAAGTATTATCCTTTCCTCCAACAGAAAAGTTAAGGCTAGAGATCAACAAAGTGGTGGACAAGTATATTGACCAGGGTGTAGCTGAGCTGGTTCCTGGTGTTCTGTTCATTGATGAGGTGCACATGCTGGACATCGAGTGCTTCACCTTCCTCCATCGTGCTCTGGAGTCCAGAATTGCACCCATTGTTGTCTTTGCTACTAACAGAGGCCGTTGCGTCATCAAGTAGGGAATGGATATTTTTCCTTTTTTACAGTTGCTGCAAATGAATTTATTACTTTTCTTGTGCATATGAAAAGATTACACCAAGTGTAATTATCAACCACTATAATGTGTAACATGTAAATAGAATGTACAGTAGTTGAAAACAACAATTACCAAACCATTCACTTTGAAGGGCAACTTTAAATTAAGTTTAATTAAAATTCCATGAAAAAAAATATAGGAATTTAAGATAAAGTGTAGCAGTAAGAAACAGATAAAAACATGGCAATAAATTGAAAGGTGGCTGTGTTACATTGAATGTTTCATATGCTGCCCAAAACACACCATTACAGTACAATGAACATTAGTGAATATATGCTTGGTATCACACTGAACAATATTATTTAATTTATACTTTGTCATTATTAAGGGGTACTGGAGATGTGGTTTCGGCTCATGGCGTCCCTCGAGATTTGCTGGACCGAATCATCATCGTGCGCATGAAGCCATATGGCCAGGAGGAGGTTGCTCAGATTATTCAGATCCGGGCACAAACTGAAGGCATTAAGATGGAAAATGATGCACTTCAAGAGCTCAGTGCCATTGCTGAGAAGGCATCACTTAGGTACAGAACTGTTGTGTTGTTGCTTACCTTTTTTACATATATTTCCTTCTGTGAAGAAATTACTCTTCTGTGCATATCAAAATCAATAGTCTTTACCAATTTTTGAAATCAATATTGTATTAAAAGTGGCTTTTATTCCAGTTCACATTTTTTTTTAATGAGGTGTTTGACATTAATGAATGAAACTGTTTCATTGACTTCTAATAGGTTTGCTCTCACCAACACAATTTTTTCCTAACGACAGAATATTTAAGGTCCTCTGCTTTTCTTCTAACAGATATGCAGTACGACTTCTCACTCCTTCCAACGTGATGGCTCAGCAGAATGGAAATGAATCCGTTACGGTAGAGGATGTACAGGAAGCAGCCGACCTATTCATGGATGCCAAAGCCTCTGCACAAATGTTGGCAGAAAATGAAGACAAGTTTATGAAGTGATTTGACACACCCAGTAAAAATAGTGTTTAAGTGTTGAAACTTCTCTGAACAAATGACCACCAGTGGCAAAGACAAAAGTCATGAATGATCTGTTATATCTGATAATGAATAGTGTGTTGAGTTTATATCCAAACTCTGTGACCAAAAGTGGTTTAATTGGTCTAGGAGGAATGTCTAGTGATGTACAACATTCCGATTCGTATAGATGATACTGTACTTATAAAAAATTGCTGACACAAAAGGACAAGAAGCATTGTTCATAGTCATTAGAAAATATAGTACCGTACAAGTGGAGCCAAGTAATCATCCACAAATTTGAACAAATGTGTTGGTGTGCTAGTATGCTTTGAAGCTGCTCACCTATACCTCCCTTCTTCCAACTCTGTTAACTAACATTAAATTGTCCACCAGGTGGCTGATGTCTCTCTGGAGGAGTTGATTTATGTTGGAGAGTGCAAGTGGATAATTTTTTTAATTATATGTTTTATGACTTAAGTCGTGTCCATTGCCACTAGTGGTGCAGTATGTGAGGAGTGTTCATTACTTGTATATGACTGGAACATAAGCCAAACTAGAGTTCATATGAGAGACATGTTGTTTGGTGAAAAGTAAACAAAACCTCCTCAAACAAACTTGCCTACAGTAATATAGGCAGTACTTTTAAAGGTTTTTGGCACGCCTTCGGACCAGAGCCATTTCCACATCATTCTTCAGATGTACAGCACATCCTTTCTTTCTAATTCCTAAGGAGTTGCTGTCCCTCCGCACTGCCTTCTCCAGTGTTACAGGATCTTCCAGACTTTGTATGGTCTTCTTTCTTCCTCTTCAATTTATTCCACTATTAAGCTATATGAATACAGACACACCTGGTGATAATGGAAACTACTTTAGTCCCAGAGTTTACAGTTATGTTTTTTTATCCTAATTATACTCTGGAGAAATTAGTAGTGATGTATCAAAACATGGGAACAAATTTCAGCCACCATGCAAGTAGTATCCACTGATTAAAATTTGAAAATTGGACTGTTTTCTGAAGCAAAGGTATCTAATGGTACCATATTTTCCATTACTAATAAATATTTGAAAATATGTGATGCTGTACTTAGTGAGCCTTGTTTGAATATTCAGTTCCCATTACTGGTTTGCAACATGATTTACTAAGGCCCATACCATGAGTAGCGAGGGTTAAGGCACGTACCATCTCTTCACTTAGCCTTGCTGAAAGGAGCCATTCCTCAGTTAACCGTATATTTATGCAAATTTTTTTTATTCCCTGTGCTGTATCACCACATGACTTAATTATATAGGTTGGAAATTATACTTTAATGAAATATCAATTTTATGAATCTTGTACAAAATACTTTACATCAGTCATACTGTATACATATGCACCAAAAAGAAAAACAAGTGTAATCTCTATATAATTTCTATGAATAACACTATATAAAATACCCATTTGATAAAATATATTGTATCACCTAATAAACAACTAATCTACCTACAATACATTAGACATCACAAACATTAAATAAAGTTGCAAATGTAACTTTGCCATTAGATCCATACATAACTGTGCCCTGGCAGTGTTAAAGGTGGGTCAGTTGGTACAGAAATAGTGTGTGACCAAGAGAGTTCCACCTATCATTTTACACACTTCTCATTAGGCTAATACAGCTAAGACTGGCACTTGACAGAGATTTCACCAGAGCAATGTTGGAAATAGATGTTACTGTAATGATAAATAAACCCTGTATAAGGATAGTCTCAATCTTCTGCATAAAATTATTACAGGATTCTGAACTAAGTAAAAATTCTTATTTAGAAAGAAATCGGTTTTAAAAGGCATATTACATCAGACTGTCAGCCTAAGTAATAAGTAATTAATTATTACATTTTCCTTCAGGATTCATAAATCAGTAATCATACTTTGTTTTTTATTTTCTGATTGTTGCAAGATTGCTACTTCTGATCAGAGTATAAAACTAGAAAGAATTAGTCCTATGAAATCAACTTACCCTGTAGTTATGATTGCATACAGTACTCGTGTACAGTTTTACACTTATATCTGTGTCTTGTGAAACTGCTCCCACAATAATCAGTATTTCTTTCATTCAAAATATTGTCGGAACTATTCATGAGGTAATATAGTGAAAATTGTATGGTTTCCAGTAAGATAAATGATAGTTTTGTGTTTACAGTACAGTACTGAATGAGTAAGTACATTGTACTGTAAAGTATAGTACTATATCATGGAAATACTTCTACAGGTACATCATAACTGCATCTCAATTAGAACATTGTATGGTCAATTGTAACGGCACTGAAATACTGGGTAAAAGTAGTCACCAGTATTGTAGAATGAATTTTTCTTCAAACAATGCTTAGCAAAGTGCATGAATTAATCATGATGTAAAATAACTTATTCCTTGGTGTCCTCTAGTATTTTATCTGAAACTACACATCATTAAATAACTTGGCTGTGGAGTTTCAGTATATTCTGTAATTATTTGTTATAGTAATATTTTATTTGTACAGTATAATGTCATATTTCATATCTCATATTGGAAATGGCTTATAAAAGAACTGGGTAATAGCAATCTTCTTCATTAACTACATGTACTCCAAGAGGCAAAGAATTTTAAATAAAACCCTTTTAAACTTACTAAACTTTTTAAAGTTACTGGTTAATTAAACTTGATAGGTCTACTATATACAAAAAGCTCTCTCATTGGAAAGTTCAAATAATTCTGTATTTACCAAAAACCCGATAAAATGAACTTAAGTATACTGTACCTAGTTTCTGAAATGATGACACCTCTGAGCTTACCAAACGTTAGCTCTATTTTACAAGCTTACAGTTCTGTATATGTATGGGAAAAACTGTACATCAGCCATGAGTCCGTTCCTTCCCAGTCTTTTAGATCTACAGTACGGTATATACTGTATACCTTTAGAACAGTTAGGGTTATGATGCACTGGCTTCTGATGGCTTATCCTTCCCACTGGATGCACTGTGGGTGGACTGTGTGTCACTGTTCTGGCCATCTGTTGAATCTGTGACAGAGTTGGAAGATGCCCAGTCTCCTCTGAAAAATACCTGAGCACTGCTGACACTGAGGTAAAGCAACTCAAACTCCTGCTGGTACTGCTGCAGGCGTGAGGTGGTGAGGGCCAGGGTCTGCTGTAACTTGTCATCTCCACCTCCACTATTCTGACGTTGCTGCTCCACCTAAGCCATGCAGTAGTTATAACATACATTACTTTTCAAGCAAACATCAAAACTTAGTAGTTAATATGTGGAAATAAGTAAGCCTAGTTTATACAGAATCCTAATTGTAAAAGGTAAAAATGATGAGTGGGAGTTACAGGGATTGGTGAATATGTTTGGAGACGTGTGCGAGAAACTGAACCTGAAGGTGAATGTAGTGAAAGGGGTACAGCGACAGGTTGTGAAGTGAGGTTAAATGGAAAGGTTATGGAGAATGTCAGCTTATTTAAGTATTTGGGCAGTGATGAGTAAAGATGGGAGGTTAGAGGATGAGATGTGAGAGAGGGTACAACAGTGGAAGAGGGTTGTAGGAACACTGAAAGCAGTGACAATGAAAGGGCGATGAGTATGGAAGTGTAGAAAATGCTACATGATAGTGTGGTAATCCCGACACTGACATAATGGAGTGAAAAATGGACGATGATGGAAAGAGATAAATCAAGACTTAGAGGGGTAGAAATGAGCTACCTTAGAAGTGCGTGTGGAGTGACATGGAGAGACAGACTGACAAATGAAGAGGTACGGCAGCAGTGTGGTGTGGGTGTGGACGTGTTGGAGAGTGTGAAAAAGAACACCTTGAGGTGGTTCGGTCATGTGGAGTGTATGGGAAGCCAGAGGATGGTTAAGAGAGTGTACGAGGGGGAGGAGGAGGGGCAGACAGAGGGGGAGATGGAGTTGACAGTGGTATAGGGTGGGAGGAGGGACGTCAGGGAACAGGGGTTCATGGAGGCAATTCATTTGTGGCTACCCCTTTGGGGATTAAGGCCTCTGGCAATAGATAGACAAAATACTATACAGTAATCTCAACCAACTTTTGTGTTCCTCAGATTTCAATTAACTTTCTGAAGCTGAAATAATAATATTATAATTCTGAAGCTTTTCTTCCTTATAACATAAAGTACTAACAGACGTACCTTCTCACGCTCCCTGATGAATCTACGTCTTACCCCAGACCACCAATGCAAGGAATCAAAGGCAGCATTTTGATCAAGCACTTTCAGTAGGTATGCCACACCTGAAGAACACCAGAGACGAGTATCTAAATTTGGTTCCTTTATGGACATAACACTAATATGAATTACAAGAATTGGAAAACCTGGGTTAGTGTACAGTGAGACAAATTCATATGATTTGAAAATAGCCTGTACAGTGTACAGACACCATTATTGCTGTCAAGTGGACTTATCTAATCTCTAAGTATGGTATTTTCATATTTCTGACCTCTTAAAATATGTTTACAATTGTACATTGTATACAGTATTCTATTAAAGGAAAACAGTAATAAATATGCAAAACTAGGTTACATGGAATAAGTGATCCTTTCTCATACAAGCTTTAAGAGAAACATGATATAAAGGGCTCACCTAAGACAGATATGTGAGTACAGGAGTGTATTCAGTTACTTATTTCTTCCATTACTCACCCATGGCAAATCCATCATCTGTAAAAGCTGCCCCAGTTTTGTTCTTTTTGTTCATGTTGTCTTTGGCTGCCAAAAGGTTTTCCACGTGGTTCAGGGTCAGTGGTGGGATTATGAGGTAAAGGTTACGTAGATGTGCATTTTTGCTATCCCTCATGGCTGGAGCAAATACATCAACCAGTAACTGTAAACGAGTGAAAATTCAGCAAGATATTGTATTACCTCTACTTATTTTCCACACTGTATTTTACAACTATAAGAAGGTGGTGGCCAAGAAAAAAATGGTCTCCATATTTTCCAATCAATAGAACCAATTTTAGCAGCTTTTTATTCCTTTACTATTGCATTTATAGTTTCCTTTACATAATGATACTTTATCTAACCTTGAAATAGTCTGTATCGTGTTGGAATGCTCTGGTGAGGTTCTCCACGACAGCATCCAGGTTGAGTGCCGCCTGTCTGGTCTGCGGGGAAACTGAATCGTCGGCACAAAGCTCCGCTAGGTTGGGCGCATCCTGCAGGGTTGGCAAGAAGCGGGCCGAGTTGCTGGAGCAATGTAAACCACCAGACCTCACCAGTCGCACATAACCCATTGCATTACCTAGAAGCAAAATACAGTGTGCTCAACCTACAATTACATCCCTGTATTAATCATCCTCTTAAGCAAATTTTCTTACAGGGTTTCAGAAAACTTTGAAAAATTATCAACAGTGACTTTGGTCATAATACTGTAAAATCAAACATGAGATCTTTTGAATCAATCATGAGATCTCCCACCTATGTGACAAGCATTATAACCATTGAACCACTAGTACTCTAATGAATCTGATTTATGTATATCCCCCGAGAAAACTAATTCATCATTGATAAGATATCAGCTATTATCGTGTACAATACCATATGTTAAGTAACAGCAGATTCTTGCAAACATCCATTCAGCACAGTACACACAAATAAACTAAACAAGAACAAGCATTACAATGCAACTGTTTATTCATTCAAAATTAAGATACCTATACACTTCACCTGACAACAGTAACAAACAACCACAATGCCCAGGACCTCACCAATGTGTGTTATGAGAGCACGGAACTTGTCAAGGTATGTGAGTCCCTCAGGGGTGAGTCCAAGCTTTCTGATGCCTCGGTTGAACTTGTCAGCACGCTCATAGGGATAGTGCTCCTCTTTCAACTTCACCTGCAGGTACACGTGCCATAAGTTTATTTCATTACCCTCTTTTTAATCTCTTCATTTACAAAGTACATGTACAGTATAGGGAAACAACCTCCAACATGTAGGTTACCCACACACTCATGCACACACTCACCTCTCTCCAGTGCTGCAGGTCTTTAAGTAGACGTGACTTAATGTGTTCATCATACAAGAACTGCGAGAAGACATGGAACTTCCGACGTAGAAACTGATATGTGAAGTTCACCTGCCACAGAAAAGGAGAAACTATAGTGAGAATTGAAACTGTCACATGAGATTTACAAACTATAATAGTTATAACAGAGCACATCAAAGTACCCAATACCATCATTTTTGCCCTAAATCTGGTTATGTTGGTGGTGTTTCTACTACAATGAGGTGCTTCAAGTATTCACCACTTCTCACCGTGGTGTTGATGATGCCAGAGCCATGTGTGCGGATGGAGTTGGCAATGTGGGTGATGGTGACAGTGTTGAGGTGCTTACTGGTGCTGGTGGCCTCCACAAAGAATTGCTGGTTTAGGTTGTACATGTACTGCTGAACAAAGAGATGTATGTTCCTCATGATCTCTAACACATCCACACCCTGAGGAAAACAGTCAACAAGATTTACATTAATACCAGTATGCTTACTAAGAGGTTTAATATAATCTAGTATATGATCTGAGAGGGAGAAACTAAAGATCACTGATTGATTTTAAAATGTTGACATATTTTTAATCAATATCAACCAGGAAAATTATTCTCTTATTTTCCAGGATAGTTCGTTACATATAACAGCATTGTTGCAAATTGCATCTTCCGACTGGAAAAACAGGAGAGAACTAACCTGGTCTAGAGTATGTGAAGGGAGGTGTGATGGCACAGTGAAGAGACCATACTTAGCGGTGGCCAGGTTCCTCATCTCTTCATATGTTCGCCAATCATGGGGCGCCACTACTGTCAGGGCATAGAAGGTTCTCTCCAGGTACTGCTCCACATAGTCTGGTGAATCAAGTATTGTTTCTCATCACTATACCGTACTGTACTGTAGTTGTATACACATCATTATGTTTTTCTCATTACTGGTACTGTAGATACTGTATTCACAGTGACCTAACGTTCCCTCATTACCTAAACTTCCTAAAGGGTGTGTTCTTAAAGCAGATTAATTAGTACACTAACAGATTGTACAGACTCCTCCCTCTCTACACTGACTCTTGACAGATATTGGTGACTGGTATGGCCACGTCTTCTTACTCATTCCTCAATAATGCCATTAAAGGACTTGTATCAGTAGAAAAACAGATACCGGGACTGTACTGTATAGCCTTCGCTTACTCCTCACTCATCCCTGATTTATTACCTTAATGTTATATGTCCCCAACTTACCTTTCACAGATATGATGTTACCCAGGAGTGTTATCGGATGGAGGTGGATGAGTGGGGCAAGGTTTGAAGTAGGATTGGAGGTGGAAGTAGAAGTGAAGGGGTTACGTGAGTCCAGCTGAAGGTGGGAGTGGGTGCTTAACCTAAGCTCTGTTTCTACTGCCTGACATGTCTTGTCCAGCAGCTGAGGAGAGGGGGGGAGGAAAGTCAATATGTGCATCCACAACAAAACAAGGTAGAGGATAGGGATAAAAAGTTTTACTGTATATATACAGGAGGAGGAAATTATGTACTGTAAGACACCCTAACTTCGGACAGCACCATAACTTGGACATTTCATGAAAAAATGTAATAATTCAATTGTGCTGGAAGAGAGTGCTATATTTGCAAAAAATAACGATGGCGTTAGTTAGGGAAATGTTCAAAGACTATTATGTATAAATTCTAATACAATAGCTGGAATAGTGTGGGTGAAAATATTCGACAAATGCAATGAAAAAAAGTCTGAATTTTTTAACCCTGCAAAACTTTGTTCACACAGAACAAAGAGTTTCAATTGTATGAATGTGAATAGTATGATTATACGTAGACACTCTCTGTAAGTAATGAGCAGTAAATTTTTTTAAATAACTGCATAACTGTGTTATGATTTTTTTAATGAATACTGATTTCTATTTTTTACAGAAAAAAGTCCCAACTTCGGACAGAAAATTAATACGGTACCGGTACTTGACCGCAAGCAAAGGATGATTTTTTATGTAGATTTAAACTTATGGCCTAAGTAATGATACCGATACCCAAATAATATGTGATAATGTTCTCTAAGATTATCAGTACTACCAGTACCAAAGTTATTGCCTGTAAGGTGCTACAGTATGGTGCTTTAACATGTTTTATTTTGAAGAAATCTGTTATATTAGTTATTTAGTTATAGTATTTTATACTGTACAGGTAACAAGTCAAGGAATACCGGAAGTGTGTGTGTCATTAGTACTGTACCTGGAATTATGTTATTATGTATTATGTACCCTATGTAGGTCCTATTATGTTATTTCAGTATGCATTTGTTGAGTCAGTGAAGAAGCAACTTGATATTTAGGTGAAGGTTCTTTTTGTGTATACGCAAAACGTTTTTTTTTCGGCTAGAAAAGTCTTTGAATAGTTCTTAGTTAGATCTATGCAAAGAAAACCTCACTACAATGTGATATGATGCAACTTATTGTGATCTCAATTTATGAGCTTAAAAAAGAGCTATTTTTGAATATACAGTAGTACAGTACTGTATTATGAATGTGAATGTACTGAATGTACTGAATGCAGCAAATTTTTTTTAACATTTTTTAAAAACTCCTCAGGTGTCCGAAGTTCAGCCAGTGTGTCCAGAGATTGATGCTGTTAACCATTTTCATGTTTAAAGGGAAAATACAACCCTGTCTGAAGTTGGGAAATTTCTCCCTAACTTAGGACACTTGAAAATTGAAAAAAAAAAAGCATGAATTTTGCATGCTTAATTTTTTTAATTACAATATATGGATTTAGTAGGTACTCTCCCTGATTACCACATGACACCAACAGGAATAAAATTGCACCATTATTAACAGAGTTATTCACTAAAACATGTAAAAAAATTCCGAAGTTAGGGTGTTTTACGGTACAGTACAGTATATATTTTCAAGGAATCAGAGATATAGTCATGGGAATATATGGAATAAAAAATATGATGCTTCAAATAACTGTACAGTACTGTAAAATAGATTGACGAGCAAAACTCTACTGACAATCCCTGCCAGCATCCCACTGTCTTATTAAAAAATATTGAATGCCATCCATAACTTTTAGTGGATGTGAAGCAATGGGATATGAGGCTTGGCAGTGGAATGTGCTACCTTACAGTACCTGTCGAAGAGAATTTATCTAAACTCAATGGTTTTGGTGCATTCTGGCAGTACAATGCTGTGTTTGGTGATACAATATATAAAATAAAGAACACAAAACAATGTGAAACTCACATATTCCTTTATATTATCGCACATCTCCTTCTTGAGCTGTGTGAGGAGGAGGTCTGGGGGATCAAGGTGGTGGCATTTCTCTACCAAGATGGCACAGTCTTGCAGAGCATCCACCATGAACTGTGAAAGCCAGGACTTGGTTAGGATCCATCAAAGATTGAGTAGTTAGAATAAACATACAAAGAAAGGGAGGCACTCACATGAATACAGTGTGGATGCTCACACTCCTGCTGGTAGTGGGTGAGGTAGATGGGTAGGATGACACGGTGGTAGTACAAGATGGAGCAGCATGTGGCCTCTTGTACCCTTGCCTCCACCTCACATGCCAGCTCCAGCCTCCGCACCACCACCAGCAGCGATGACAAATCTTCCTCCTGATGTGCAAAAATATATTGATTTACCAATTATTACACCCTGAGCCTTGGGACTAGCCACATTCAATGCTGGTGGCAGTATACAAGCCCAAATTTGTCCACAGTACCTCAGGAGGACTAACAACATACTAGGCTTACTGTAGCCTTACACTAGATTCCAGGCAAAAATAGGACATCCACACGTAACTACTTTTTGTGAAAAACATTTACGCACAGCAAACTTTTCCACTAATCTTCCGAGATCTCTTTCACTGCAACCCAATAGCACCACTGGAATAAAAAGAAAAAAATCCACATCATACCCTGAGTGCTCGAGCTTGATTAGCCAGTGACAGGGCTATGCGTGTCACCAGGCGACGCTCCTTGGTGCCGGACCCCGACAGTATCTGCTCCACCAGTGTCAACGCCATCAGAATGTCCAGTCGGCGCCCATCAAGCCTGGTACTCGACACCCGGCTCTGAGGACCAAAAGATTCCAGAGTAACAGCTACAGTAACCCTTATGCTGGCAGTGGCATACTTAGACACTTCCCATTAACTATGCCTAATCCCTTTTCTCAGAAAGGGAAATCACAGATACTCAAATAATTAAATCTGATAAAAACTTACCTTAGCCCCTGCCACAATGGTAAGTATCTGGCAAGTGAGGTACTGCATCACGTGTGGAAGGGAGCGAGCCAGGAGTGTAGCGTGGCGTCGATATGTCTCCTCGATGGCCTTAAGGGACTCCACAAGCCGGCATACACTCAGGGCTGCTGCACGACCCATTGGACGACTCAGGGCAGTGTGCAGGTTTAACACGGTCTCAATGCTGTACTTGACTGTATGCGCCAAAATCAAACCCTGTAATGGACAAAGTTATTTCAGGTACAAATACACAGAAATACTTTATCTCTGTACCAGGAAAATTATATTAATACTGTGTCTTGCTCTGTTCCTATAATGACAAAGTGAATGCACACCTGAAGGAGAAGTGAAGCACGTTGGCTAAGGTCTTGGTTGGTCATCTTGTTAGATTGCTTTTTGGCAGCTGCATCGAGATTCACAGCCCACCCACAAACCTGCATCAATAAGAACATTTTCAGTCATAACCCTTTACCTTAGTAATGATGCAGACAGAAGCCAAAATTCCGAAAAGGGAAGTGTGATTATAGCAATAATGTACAGTACCTGTAAATTGACTGTCTGAGTTTCCTTGGCCAGCCCCTGTGTCTTCTGTGCCAAATGTGAAGTTCTATGTGAGAGCAATGCTTCATGAGTCCTGCGGTCAAACAGTGGGGCAAGTGTGGGTGCCACAGATGGGATATAACGCTCTCCCAACCACACTGTCGATCCTGCCAGTGTCACACATGGAACCTGAGGATGGTACATAAAGTACAACATAATAAGAAAGTCCAAGAAACAAAACTTATACACTACAGTTGATATCTTAATACTACATAATACATTGGGTTATTTTTCTATAAGAGTAGAGTGGATAATAAAAATTCACTTAAATTCTACCTCAACCTAAGAACTCACCTTCTTGAACAGATTAATGAGTAACTTGGCAAGTTTTTTGTCCTGGGAGTTAAATATGACCTGGTGAAGGACAGCCAGAGCAGTCACTCCCACCACTTGCATCTGAAGATCACACCACCAACCCTCACCACTGCTCTGATCAAGCTGTATAACACATTGGAAGGGCTATGTAGCAGAAGTTAGTGCAAAGTTGACATCCTATAACAGTTTTTCAGACTATCTAACCTAATTCAGCAGACAATAAGCCATTACAGAATGAAGAGAGTTCCACAAAAGGTTTAAGTATACTATATAAACCCTGTTTTGTAAGGTATTTAAATAGAATAATAGCAATATGTCAATATACAATGTGGAGTAGGTAACAAGCTAAGACCCACCTGCCCACACCAGCCCATGATTACATTGAGCATCTCTTCTCTCAGGGCACCATTCCTAGTCACTGTCCATCCTTCACGGTCATACTGCTGCCTCACCACGCTCTGTCAGAGCAAATCTTACAAATCAAGGTTACTTTTACAGAAAAATATAAAATATCATTGGCCGTGTTCAGGTTAATATATTTTTATGCCACACATTATTACTATACTCGGTGTGCCATGTTATGTCACGACTAACAAGGCAGTCATAAAATATGCCTAACATTTATTCAAATATTAAAGGAACATATCTAATTTATACCTGGAACATGTTACCCTGCATGACAGTGGCCTCAATATCCCCCAACATTTTCTCTAAAGGTTGAAGTTGACTTCGGTCAAGGGCAAGGCGAGGGTCAGCGGCTGTGGCAGCAGCTGAGCGAACTAACCGCCGGTAAGCCCCCCAGTGTTGGTGTAGGATGGAGTTGGCAATGACAATCTCATCCAAAGTGATGATGCAGGCAAGGAGAGATCCAAGGTGTTCATAGACCACCTGATATGAGCAGCATTGATTGACGGATTGCATATTGGTACCAGGTATTATAAAGAATTTCCCATATGTAAAATCATGGCTGTAGAAATATCATTACATAATTTTAAAAAGTAGTAAAAATGTTGAAAGGCATAGATAGAACTTAGCTGAACAAAACAATTGTAGTGTAATACAGAACATCATAGATTTTGAAGCTTAAGGCCTGATTTATTTGTGATAGTATGAAATAACATCAAATATTTGATAATTCACCTGGAAGTGTACTTCTGAGACGTCAATAGAGACTCCTGACTTCTTCTCTGTGGAATAGAGTGCTGCCATCTGATGGAGAATGTTTAGAGAAACAAGCTGTACTCTTCTCACCCAACATGACACCTGATGCAGTAATGGCAGAATACGAGAGAGGGACGACTGCGCTTCTCCTGTCCGTTCTGCATCTTCATCCACTAAAGGAGATTTTGAGTTTCCACTTAATGTATTTAATTTTCTGTGCTTGGTTTGGTGTACCATATACAAAAATGTGTACAGGCTATACAGTATAGAGTAAGAATAGTTGTGAGCAATGTCTCAGAGATACAGTACTATAAAACTAAACTAGGCAAACCTATTGACATAATAACCTTTGATTAATAATAACCTCACTAACAAAGCAATAAATTTAGATTATTTTCACCCCATTCCATAACCATATCAACAACAAAGCGCTTTACCTCCAGTGCCATAGAGAATGAGGGGGGGACAAAGATTGGTTCTGGCCTCCTCTGTAAGCTGGGAGGCTTCTTGACATACAGCACTCAGAGCCAAAACTATCTTGTTTACAAATTTGTTCTCTGACCTCACCAGGCCAATTAGAGATACTTGTTCAAATGGTGCTATCTGTAGGGAAATATAGAAGAAGAATTTAGTCTACTATATCATCATATTCCAAACTAAAGTACGGTACTTATGTTACTCTAGACACAGAAAAAAATTACAGAGCTACAGTATATGCTTAACTGCTTCTAGACCAGTGATGCCCAATAAGTGCCTGCAAGCAATTATTTTTTAAGGCCTGCCTGCCCTATACATACTGTTGAGTTAGTGTAACATTTATGACATAATTATATTTGAGATACATATTGCTGAAGGAGGACACCTATAGTTACTACCAGATAAATATTTGTATAGATAGACAACTAAATAATGTAATTAGCTTGAAGCAGATATAGACTGACAGCAAGATATATACAAAGACATGTAAAGAAACAGCTGAAGACACAGACAAATAGTTATAACTTTAATAATAATATAATAATTTCATTCCAGGTCTAGATCTGTAATTTGAGTTTGAATAGTTTCAAAAAGTAGTTGTTACACTGAACACTGAAAACCCTTAGTAACACAGTCATTGAAACAGTGTGTTTCCGTAATCAATGATCATTGTCTCAATGTGAGGCAGTGTAAGCACCAGAGTGAAAAGGACTTCTCAATACATAAACAGAAGTGATTGAGACCTTAAGTCTGACTGGGTCCCGGGCTGGGTCCCAAGGTGGTGCTGGGTGTGGTCCCAAGGCCTCAATGATTTCCTCCAGCTGGTCGCCATGTTGTTCAACAATGCTGTTGTATCGCCGTAGTTCCTGTTCTCCCACTGTCTCTGTTTGAAAAAATTACACAATTGTAGGCCCGTATATCCCAACATTCTTTTGCCATACTTTCATTATCTCTGTTAGTAAAGAAACACATCTAAAACATGCCTCTACTCTCTCTGTTGGTACCCTAACAAATATTATTTTTCTGTATTACATAATGTTTATTATTTCATTCTGAAATATTGTCTTCCTCCACTGCCGGTAAATATTGAAAAAATTACCATTATCGCGAACTGTTTTTCTACCTTCATTACCCACTTATTTAGACCATTCTAAGACTATTTTCCTTTATGGTATTTCCTCCACAAATGCCCCATTTCCAAGATAGGGCATATTCAAATGGGGCATTCTGAAATTAGCCTGACCTAACCTAACCTAGACCGCATAAGACTACCAGGACCTACCCTGGGCAAACTACCAAGAAATAACCGTGGTAAAGTAATGGAAATGACCGGAGCAAAATATTGAGACCTACGTTAGCCGGATCTGGCAACACTGCTCCAAAATGGTAATTCTTTCAATAAATACCCCACTGTCTCTATGTAATTGACATACATTAATATAGCCTGCATCATTATTCATTGCAAATTTACTTTATGATGTCGCCAGCTCTCCCTCTCTCTAAAACATAAAATAGCCAAACATTGCAATAGTAGATACAAGGACAGCAAATTGTAACACTAAATTTAAAGTAACATACAGTATAACAACTTACTGTAACTATTTTCATCGTAATCAATGTCAGCAGTCATTTTTATAAATATGTGGACCCTCTCGTCCTTCTGATATGCTGTTCCCTCTGAGTATAAACGTGGAGAAGCTACAGGTGACAAGTGGTGCTTTGCCTTTGACAGTCCCGTGATGATTGTTTACATCCGCCCCCCTTGCGTTCGAGTTTAATTTTATTTTATTTTTACTATTTTTTATTATATAGATAACTAATTAAATTATTATACTCATAAATAAATGTGCAGATTTATTTTACATTGCGTAATAATAATTGAATTTATATTACTTGCAGAACTCCAGCACGAATAATTAGCATGAAAAATCCCCACAGCAATTTTCTTTATTTTGTCCTCCTTCCCCGCCCCCTTCCTGTCACTCGCTCCCCTTTTCCTCTCTCATTCTGTCTCACACATACCCATAATATACTATTTTCAACAACCGTCTTTGATTATTGCAGACTATTAGCCGAGACCACCCATTCTTCTTAAATTTCCTTGTCCTTCATAAATATAATGACAGCAGTCATGATTGCAGTCATGATATAATGATTGCAGTCGACAATCAGTAGCGAAGCTATATTAATTGTAGTTATTTTTTTAAAATAAATAAAGATATAATAGTTTAAGTGAAATGATACTGACAGGTGAACATGTATCTAGGACCAGGTAGGCTAATGCAAATATGGTAAATTGTGAAGATGCGTTGGTGCTGAGTGAAGATATTGGCCGGAGGAATATTGCAGATATGATAGAAAGACATCACCTTATACCACCCTGCCATCACAAATTCATATTTTCTGTGCATGGCAAGTTCTTTCACATTGACACACCCCGTGCACCTTATTACTTCCCTCAAACCCCGGCCACTTTATATGCATCTTTCACGCCGTATTCGTTCCATTATACATGCAACCCAAGCTATTCCATATTTTACACTGCCCTAGTTCTTTCCTTCACACTAGAGACCCTATATTGGGTCTCTACTTCACACAGCCTTCTCTTTTTGCTGATTTCTTTCTCCAACACAGTCCTCATATCTTCACACTTCCAGTTATATACGTATGTGCCGCTTAATATTTAACATAATTAATCCTCCTTCTATCAATCAGCTTCTCCCAAACAAGCTTCTTAATTTTGTTTAAACATTTCTTTTTCCTTCACTCACTTCCCCCCACACATATAGGCCTACTGTGAGGGAATAGTCTTTCTCCTAGTTATTGACTAATTCATGTAGTTTAGATATAATGGTTGTCAGCACTTCACTGGGTCACGCTTTGTTAGTTCGGCGTTTTAGTATGGTTTGGGTAGACTTTTGACTCTCCTGAGTGCCTCGTTTTAGGATTCGAAGTCCAGTAAGAGTTTACGTGGTGGAGGTAGCAGGCTAGGGGAGTCAGTTTTGTTCGCATCGCCGAGGAGGTTAGTGTACCTATGTGGAGTGTTGTCTAAAGTGTTAATATATTTTCTAGATTTTTAATATTTATTCAAATATTGTTCGAGGAGGTCGTGAAGGATTTATATTTCCCCGTTGTATTACCTGACGGCCTGGGTTATGGAAACAACTTCAACCTCACTCACTTGGATTACGATACGTTTTGTCAGCTTGTGGGTGATAATATTTATTCCATCAGCACTCTGGCGAAGACTCAGGACCTACCTTCGTCAAGGGCCGGACAAGGAGGCTCCTTAAGGACACCGGGACGAGTCAACTTACCAACGTCGCCCAGTACACCGTCATACCAAGAGAACGACGTGTGTGGCGATTGGTGAGATATACAAGGGCTCCTCGGCTGTTCGAGGGTGGGAGTGGCTTCCGTGTTGGACGGGAACTTTCCAAGTCATCATCTTTGTATATACCTCATATTATTGTGCTTCAACTTCCCTATTTAATTTAGAAACCCCTGTTCATTTAACCTTATGTAAATAAACCCATAATTTATCTTGTGTGTTTGCTATCACCTCCTGGGTGTGTTTGGGGATTCCAGTGGGCCTTTACACCTACCTTCTTTTTTTCTTCACTCAACTACCTCCACAGTCCCACACAATCACCCTGCCTTTACAATCTCCCCTTCCTTCCTTTACTCAACTTCCCCTACACATTCATCTCTCCCTCACAATCCCTTCATCCTTCCTTCGATCACTTAACTACCTCCACAATCCCATACATACATTTTGCCTTTACAATCTCTTATCCCCTAACTTTCCAGCACTCAACTTCCTCTACAGTCCCACACATTCACCCTGCCTTCACAAACCCTCCTTCCTTCCTTCCTTCACTCAACTTCCCCCCACACAGCCAGAATAAAAGGTCACAAGTCCAAGGGATCGAGCTAATACAACCCCCAGCTATAGGTTCCTCTCCCTCCCTACTGAATAAGTGGAGACCGAGCAGGTTGATGGACACCCTAATTCAGTAGATGGCATTTCAGAGAGGCGACTGGCCGGGAGAGCATTGGTGGTACCGGGCTCCAGCATCTGTGAACAAGTGTTATTGAGAGACAAGTGAGAGTTACGATCTCAACTACACACCTGCCAAATGGATACAACAACCGACTGCCACGTATGTATACAGTATAATTCCGTATGCAGTAATAGATTGTTGTATTCGTGTTCTGATATGTGCTAAGTTTTCTTCACAATAAATTTTGTAGTACAGAATAAGATCGAAATTAAACCGGGTCAATATAGATTTTATTAGACATAGCAGATGGATGATCACAGTAATTCTTTTATTATTCGACTTAGATGATACTTCTCATGATAAGCTATCGGATAAGAGATAAGACTGTAAAGTTGAATTAAGATGCCGCCGACCTATAGTAACTTCACAGATAAACTCAACTTCAAGTAGAGTTACTGAACAGTAAGAAATGTTTTTAAATGTTCCATTTTCTCAAGCATACCACGACATTGTGACTTACATTGGACCATTAAACTGTATTATATAGTATTGCTTCATTAGGATAAGGTATATATCAAATTATATATTCTTACCCTGCAAATTTGCATACAATTTATGATTTGAGGCTTAATTTAACATCAAATTTTGTTACACTGTCGAGATAACTTCCTACTGATACACCGGCAGTGCATAATCAATAAAGTAACAAGTGTTTCACACACACACACACACACACTGTCTGGACAAAAGTGTGGCTAAAGTGCATTTTGTCTCATTCATTCTTTGCACATATTAGAGAAGCCTTACGAGATTTGATTGGAATGTATACTGCCTTGGGAACTCAAAGAATGCATCCTTTGTTTTCAGCTCCATGAATAATTACAAGACAATCAATATAGAAGTGTGAACTCAAAGGTTAAAACACCGAGTATTGATTTATTAGTAAAGCACAAAATGTCAGGGAAGCTCACAATCAGTAAATCTATATGGAAAGAAATACAGTACGTATACAACTTTATATACGAATACAACTACTGGTCCTGACCAAAAGTACTGTATGATTATATTGCAATACACAACGTCATCAGACAGATTTTAAAGGGAGCGCCATTTCTTTTATTTTGGTGGGCTTAAAGGTAAAGTCTTCTGAAAAGGGAATCACTAGCACTTAACCATATCATAATTAACATCAGCGAATTAGTGAACATAAAGAATGTCCACACTTTATTCACTACAATGAAAGTCCCGCTTTAAGACGAAAAAGATAAAAAACAAGTTATTCCAAATAAAAAACGCGCACACATGCGCAGTGATGCCAACTTAGCAAATTTTCCTTAAGGTCTAGCAGATTTTCACATTATCTAGCGGAAAAAATAGTTTCAAGTGTAACTATAAAGCGCATTTAAAAATACATTATACCGCTAAAATGTTAACACTTTACCTATAATCTAGCGCTTTTTTCAACCAACTTAGTGCCTTTAGAGAAAAGTTTAATTGGTAACATTGGACCTGCGTACTCCATGATGCGCAGGGAACCAACAAAAGGTTGAAGGACATACATGAGAATAGGGTCGTCGTGTTGTGCTTCATATTTCGACGTCTAGTGGGTTTGTTTAATACTTTTTCCACAATGTCCGCCGAAACGAGGTCACGGAAAATCGACGACCTAAGAGTTGTGGACCTGAAAGTGGAATTGGAGAAGCGAGGACTGGATAAATCAGGCGTGAAGGCCGTACTAACAGACAGACTGAGGAAGGTGAGTGGAACATGAGGGAGGGAGGGGGCAGTAAAATGGTCGCCTGAGCTTGTAAGATGCGCAGTCAGTCTACATCTAACTAACATATAGTATTATCTTGCGCAGTTTACAATATAGTAATATCTTTTATCTTGTCTTTACTTGAGTTTTAGTAAAGGTGTTTAAGTTTTGGGTGGCAAGATCTATTTGATGCAAACTTAAGAGAATAAAAAACTCAAACAAACAGATGGAGAGAAAAATAATACGACAGTGGAGGGAGGGGGTGGACAGGAAGGGAGGGGGGAGAGGAGTTAGGAGGAACTGCAACGTGGGCATGATGGGGTTTACATATATCATAATAATAATAATAATAACATAAGAATTTAGGAAACATCAAAAAGCTTGTTGGCCCAGTTCTTGGCAGCTCGTGATTCAGACCCATCCCTCTGAGGCCATGTAATATACAGTATTGTATGTGTGGCTATTATACGGGTGCTTGTCCATAATCACTACCATCAATTCTTTTCTGTAGATACATTTCTAAGTAGTACATGTTGCATAATTTCCTCGTTGGTTATTTCCAATGTCAATGCATAACGTTAGCTTTTGGTATACAACTACCCTTAATTGGTTCGGAAATATACGGTCGCTTGTCCATAATGTGACGTCTTTTAGAGTTGGAAGTTGTCAGAATGCAATGTTTTATAGTGTTTATAACGAATCTGTTGTTCACATCCGTCCTTCCCGGTAGTTTGCAGTGGTCCTGATTAGGTTAGGTCAGACCAGGTCTACCTAATTTTATTTAATGGGTTAGTGGGTAAATTTACAGAAAAACTGGGTTCACTATATTGGGTAAAAGTCTAGCGCCGGACCATAATCAGGTTTGGACTGAAGGCTTGCAGATTGCAATGTTTTATAGTGTTTTTTTAAGGCATTTATTGTTCAAGGCCATCGCATTTTAATGTTTGGGGAGATGCGGCCCCCCCTATCTCCATAAACACTTCATTTTCGCCATATTTGAATTAGATTCGTCGGAAAAACACTACAGGATATTAAATATAATTAATATGACCTAACCGAATCAGGACCGCAGGAAATTACGATAACGAGCAAAATAAGATAGCGTGGGGGCGATCTTGGAACCAGCAGCAGTCAAGTGTTGTCATTGGCGCGAGTTTGGAACCAGTGTTGCCAGGTCTGCTTGACGAACTTTAGCTAACTTCAACATCAGAATTTCCCTTTTTGCCTCAATTATATTCCCTGTTTACTCTTGAACATTGATGGTCTTTTATTAGGTATTACATCTTGTAGAAATTTCCCTGTTTACTCTTGAACGAGCTGTAAATTATTTCCCTGTGTGGACTTTGAAATTCCCTAAAACAGATAAATTTCCCTGCACCTGGCAACACTGCTTGGAACAGTATCGCCAACAGGTGTTTACCTTTCTGTCCCCCATTTAGGCCCAAACTACCGGACCTAACCTGGGAAAACTACCGGGTATAACCAGTATAAACTATCATAAAGTGACTGGGTCAAATTTCCAAGACCTAGCCTAATGTGGTAATACTGCTCAAGCCTAGCTAAAAACCCAGTTATTCTGTAATAATACCGATTAGTGTTTTTCAGACGAATCGGTAGTTCAAATCTGGTGAAAATGAGTGTTTTCAGAGATTGGAGGTTGGGTGATATTTCCAGAAACACTAATTTGAGATGGAATTGAAAACCTCTAGTCAAGTAGAAATTATGGACAAGTGTGTATATTACCAGCACTGTTGTGTATTATAGAAATTTAAGGTTTAATTCTTTAATTGGCAGTTTTGTTGCATTTATTTGCTTGATGTGTGTAAAAAGGGTTTGTCATAATTGTAAATATTTCTTATCAGGCACTACAGGAAGATGGAGTCAACCCAGATGAACACGAGTTTGAGAGTTCCCAGGGTGGTACTCCAGTTAACACACCAGCCAAACAGATCATCAGTGAGTACCTATATATTTTATATCATGACAGTCTATTATTAAGTTAATAAGTATTTCTTTCCTCTCAGTTTTGGGTATACTGTATTTTGAAGTATAGTATCATACTAACAAAAGTGTAAATTATGATTTTGAAAGATATGAACCCTATTCTTTACAGAATTCTCCTGATTCTAATATAGTGTAAAAAATATTTGAAGCTGTTAATCTCAAGTTATTGATGCAAATGACTGTTAAGTGTTTTGTTAAATGTATCTGTCTATAAATTACAGACAAAGAAAGTGATGAGACATCCAACCATGTAAATGGTGATACAAGCAGTGGGAAGGGAGAGGAGGAAGAGGAGCAGCAGGATGAAACACAAGAGGAAACACAAGAGGAGCAACCAAATGAGGAAGTTCAGGAAGCTAAGGAAGAGGAAAACGAAAAGGAAGATGACAAACCTGAACAAGTTAATATAGAAAAAGAAGAAAAAGGTGAGGAAGAGAAGGAAGTGCATGATGAGGAGAAAGACAGAGGAGAGGATGTGAAGGGGGACGAAGAGAAAATGGACGAGGAGGAGGGGGGAGACGAGAAGGTAGATGAAGAGAAAGATGACAAGGTGAAAGGGGACGACGAAATGACAAATGAAGGAAAGGACGAAGAGGGAAAGCAGCTGGGCAATGTTCAAGACTGGGGAGGTAAGAACCATGAGAACCCCTGCCATCATTCCTGGATGTACTATTAGATTTTTATTTAAACACTTTTGTCTTGTATATTATTGAAAGTTATCTGTATATTTATTGTGGTAAATCTGGTTTAAAATCACACTATCACAAAGACAAAAAGGCAAGATAATGACATTCATTATTATATTTATGCATGGTTCATGCATTTTTGCATGGTGAAGAGGGGACTGAGGAACAGTATAATCCTGCCAACACTGACATATGCATCAGAGACATGGACATGGAGTAAGGCTCATCAGTCTAGGATAGGTGCTGTGGAAATGAGCTACTTGAGAGGAGCATGTGGGGTGTCTAGGTGGGATGGAGAAAGTAATGAGTGTGTACGAGAGATGTGGTATGAGTGAGAAGGCAATTGGTATTAAGTGTGGAGGTGAAGTTGTGGGATGTGGTGTGAGAGACAGACCGCCAGTTAGATGGCAAAACAGAGTGGAAGAGTATGTGAAGGAGAGAAACGTAAGGGTCAGAGGAGGGTTTGAACAAGTAAGGAGGGAGTTTTGGAACAGGGAAAACTGGAGACACTTCTGCCGTGGCCACCCCCTTAGAGGGAGTTCCCAGAGGGAACGAGGCATCAGAGCTATAGATAGATAGATACTATGGATGATATGTCTATTAGAATTATTATGGATTTGGATTGTGGAATGTAAACGTTGGAGGGACAGAAGTCGAGAGTTAGACCATAGGAAATTTGTAACGAGAGGAGCATTATTAGTTATGTAGACCTGCATTACTTGTAAAGGAGTGTTGAATGTGATGTTGAAATACATGTTATTGGAGAGTCTGGAGGAACATCCTGAGGGAGTTTTAGTATATAGGAAGGCTAATTAAATTGGCCTATGAAAGTGATGGCAGAGAGAAAGAGGCAGACAAATAGACTATGTGATACATACAGAAGGAATGATATGGGCTGAATTGAAGAACAAACTTGTAGAATGGCAATTTGGTCATGGTCACTTAGGAATTACAGATAAAGAAATTTGTGAAATTATGTTAGTGTTAATTGTTATTTCAGGGTGACAGGCCTATATGGAATTTGGAAAGGTTAAGTGATACTGGCAGATGTAGTAGGGAAATAATTATTGTGTTGTATTTGTCATCTAACAGCTTCATCTAAAAACCTCTAACCCCACTCCTATACATTTTTCAAATGCATCCTACGGCTCTTCTGACTCTTGTATTACACAATGAATGTGGGAAGTGTAGCAGAACTTTATGTGCAAGTTCATTGCATGAGACTTTTGCTGTGACATGTGGCATGGTACTTCTGCGAGATATATATATTTGTTCCCATGGTTGATATTATACGCACTTTTGGTTGATTGGGGGATGATGGTATGTGGATTGCCTACAGAATATATTATAGCAGGCCCATGATTTGTCTACTAAGGAAGCAAAGGGCGGGGCTTCAGAAGAGAAGTACTGTATAGACCAAACTATAAGTCTATCCATCCATAGTGTTTGTACTTCCGGAAGGGGGCAACCCATATTGGAAGTGTCTTGCATAGTGATGTCTTTGGATTTGAAGACCAGTATTTTTGAGCTATCAGCTAGTATAGGTGATTATTTTTTGGTGTGTGTGTACTTGTGTGTAAAGTAACTATTGCTGGCTGGCAACCAAACTTGTGGGAAGAGAGAGGAGTATGTTTGTTCAGGTGTGCTTGAGAAAAAATAATGCCACATACTGTAGTTACTATCCACTGAAATCCCAAAGTATACAGGAAAACAAAAACTGTTTATACAAGAGGCAGTTATTACTTGTCATGCTCCATTCCCAGTGCAACACTGCATCTCTATATACAGTATTCTGTTTGCTCTTTAAAAAATGTTCTAATTTATCAATTATTCTGATACCTTGCACCCTCATGGTATCACTGGGGGTATTTCTATACAAAAGACCTTCAAGCTGCAATAGCAATCATGAGTATAGAATTAAAATAATAGGCTTTAGTTTAGTTGTGTATTTCATATCAAATAGCTTCTCAAGTTTTGTTTGTTGAGAGAATTAAGTACCTTATTTTCTTGGTCTTTCATGTTTGTTGACCTTGTTTGCCATGACCACACAGGTGTTGAGGAGAACCACCGACTGGATGAAGAGGAAGAAGAGTTGGACCTAGAGGAAGAGGATGACACGCGCAACATTGAGGATGACTCTATTAACCTCATGCTGGAGGAGGAGGAGAAAATGCTGGAGGACGAGATCAATGAAAACTATCGTCTCGACCAGGTGAGCTTAATTACTATACTTTCTTTATTCATTTAGGGTGTATATGTAGGTTGTGGAAAGTTATAATATGAACAGTGGAATATTTTGCCATTTCATGAAAATAGTATGAGGGCTCTAAAATACCGGTAAGAAATAATTTTCTGAAATTTTGTAGCATTAATTAATTGTCTTTTTCTTGTTACAGGACGACTCCATTGTTGATGGTAAAGGTAAGCTACCACACAGGGTGGTACATTGTCATTGCCTTGTCTTAATATTTGCTAGTCAGTCAGTATACACTTGGGCACAAACTGAAGGCTCACACTATCCCACCCCCTCCTTCAACCCCTACGAGTGTCAGTGTTATACCCCACCACCCTGGCATGGAGAAGTCATACAGGCAGCAGTGAATTGAGGCAGAGAGAGGCGCACTGCAGCGAGGATGTGGCTCCCAGCACCCCCTTCACTTAGGACAAACAACTTACCCATGGACCCTTATGCTGGGGAAGTTGGAACTGCTGGTGGAGATATCTTCAAGATCAACAGCCCAGCAGGATCTCTGGCAGGACTGCAGACCACCACCTCTGTGTTATTAGGTTTCCTGTTTCTACAGGATGATGAGTGGAGGATGTCATTTGTTTAGTCTCTGTGTCAAGTGTGAGTCAAAGTTTGATGCCCAAGAGTAGGATTGTATGCTAAATGTTTAAGGCCCAAATTTGGCAGCCTAGTTTGCCAGTCTTGATTATTTTTTTTTTACATTTTATTAGTATGCAAAGAAATCTCCGGTTGCCTGTGGATTCATCATAAACCAGTAGCGATATTCACTAGGATCCTCTGAGTATATTTTAACCAGAATGAGAAGAACGAGAGGGGGTTTGGGGGCCCCGGACCGAAGATGGAGCTGAACGTCGGCAGCAGCAGTAGTAGGTGTGGTGGTGTTGGCAGCACTGACAGGAGCACCAGTTCACCTGACTGGACTTTGCACCTTAGTCATCAGTACAAGATCATCTTGTAGCATCTTAGTAGTGTTTTTTTTTAGCATGCAGTTTTGTCTGTATGTTGCACAAGATGTGATTATTAGCAGCAGCCACAGCCAAAGCAGTTGCCGTCTGCCAGAACGAGCCCTGTTGAAGCCAGACCGGGGCCCCCTCTCTCATCCCCTCGACAAGGACGGCACCACCCACATCACGACCCGGCGTGACTCACTTCTGGCGCGGCCTGGACCACGACCAGAGGGGAGCCACTGCCAAACCACTGTTGACATCACCACCACTACCCGTCCCACAGAGCGCACCCACGGCAAGGCCTCCAGCAGCACCGCGGCAGCAGCAGCAGCAGGAGCGGGGAAGAAGGACTCGACCCACACCGATTCACAGGATAAGAAAGAATGCGATAAGCCCAAGAGGTTGGTTCCTCTTCCTGGGTTTGTATCAACAGCAGTCAGTTCTAAGCTGCTACTGAGCCATGGGGCCTCTTGATCTCCCTTTTGCTGTACACCCGCTAGACCACTTGTCCACACGCTGCCAGCATTACCATACTCAGGGATGTGGCAGACCACTCACACAAGCCTCTTGGGCTTTTTGTTATATATAATATATATGTAATTTTTTTTTTTTTTTTTTTTTTTTTTTTTTTTTTTTTTTTTTTTTTGCCCTGTGGAGTTTTGTTTGCATTCCTCCCTTTCTCTACATTTTTATTTGATTTAAAATATTCCGTGATAAGACTGGAAATAAATTAATAAGTTAGTGAGTAGTGATGGGTGTAGGGTGTGTGGGAGAGTTGAAGATTGTGGAGAACACCTGGAAATGAGTGAGGATGATGGGCATGATTACTGGGTGAGTTGAGTGAGGTTAGTAGGGGGGCAGCAGAAATACGGATCGCCGTGGTCGGTTACCTCCCAGCTCTCACAAGCTGTGAAAGAATGATGTGAAATTTGTGTAAAACATGATTTGTGATGGATACCTGAAAAATGTTATGAACAGGGCTTTGCCTAGCTGAAGCATTGTTGCCTGAAGAAGGCAATTTATGAGGTTGCATTAATCAATGCAACTGTCTCTCAAGATATGCATGCAGTTGACGAGTGACGTGAAGGCAGAATTTACGGATGAAAGCAGTCCTCATTTGGCACAAGCAGAGTTTAGTTTTCTAAGTAAAATACAGTAGTTACATACCGGGTAGTTTGTAAGATAATTAAGCATTATTATCAGTCCAGAAATGAGTAAATATTTTCTTTAAATATATATTTGCATAAGTTCCTAAATTTATAGCTTGCATGATAAATTGTTATATACTTAAAATATCGGCCTTGGTACTCTTGCCACCGCTCACCATTACCTCTCTTGATCTGCAGCTCTGGGGAGGAGAAAGGGAAGGATGACAAGTCAAAAGATGACAGAGGTAAGGTTGCCTTTATCTTTTTATATATATAACTGTACTGTAGTATTGTCCACTGATCTTCTCAGTATTGACCATGCTGAGTCGGATGTAGAACACCTTATTTAAAATAAGTCTTAAGAATATTTGAAAATGTTTCTCGGTTGGTGGAGACAGGCAAACCTTGTAGCACCATCTACTCATACTATGTATGTGTGCTTAATTAATGGGATAATTAGAGACCCTATTTTGGTCACCGTCGTTACTTTTAAAATGAATTGTCAAAATGAGTATGGTATTGGATCTATAAGAGCAGAGACAGCACGGTACGAGTTGTAGGGAAGGAGTTGCATACACGTTTATTATATTTGCTTGAGACTTCTGGAAGAATTTCTTCTGATCTAGAAAGGTATTGGTACGAATTATAAGTGGGACCGTATACCTTTTAGTGGTTAGGGAGGAAACTGTAATTATATGTATTGTATACAGTACTTTAGTATTTTCACAAGTTGCCTATTTCTTTTCTGTGAAGTAAGACGGTGAGAGGTCCAAAATAATAAAATGCCTAGGTGCATTGCATTTAAAAGTAAGGAGGAAAGATGGATGAAGTTCGTGTTCTAGAGTTGACCAGTTACGCACTGTATATGACAGAAAAGGGATGAGATTGAGTAACTTGGAAGGTGTAGCATGCTCTCCTGTGGAGAGGAAGCATACATTGTGAGTTTAGAAGAGCAATGTGCATTGAAATAATAAAAGAGAGTAATGCAGCTTATCAGTAATGAGAGAGAGGCTGTAGTGAAGCAGTAATAAGGGGAGAGTTGAACAAACGAAAACCTTCTGTTTTCACCCTATTCAGGAGTGCTAAGAAGATTGGAACTATCCCACACATGAAATGCTTGCTTTATTTGTTTGACTGTTGAAGGAAATATCTATGTAATTAGGAATGAGTGTTTGTTATTTATGACATGGATATCATATTACAATCAACAGTGGAAGTACATTAGAGGGAAAGTGGACAATAATAGGGTAATACCAACTTTATTAATCACAAATTGCCTTTCTTTCCTTCATGGCTGTCATTATTGCTGATATATGGCAATTTATCATATTTTCTTTGTTTCAGAGAGGTGGGGATATGTATAAGTAAAAAAGATAAAAACTAGAAAGTACGTAAATGATTATTTTTCAGGTGTTTTAAATAGGAAAACCTTTTTAGAAATGCATAGACAGCTAATGTGAAAATTTACACTCCTTTACCTAGTAAAAATCAAATTAAATTATGTATACTGGATTATATTGATAGATTTAATTTAAACTTTTGCAGAAATTCAGTTTAATTATCTACTTGTGATCATGCTTCTGAAAATCTTATAATTGAGTTGCTTTGTAGTATATTTGTACTGAATTTACTATATGTAATATTGTTGCAGTTGCACTTCAAGTAAAAGTGACAGTATATCATTGTTTGTATACGAGTTAGTGTAGCTAATTTTGTTATCAATTAATGTTAAGTGTATGAGCTATGTAAAGAATTGAATTGGTCATTTGTACTGTTTGCATGAAGTCTATCCATTTGTAGTGTTAATTACTCTGGAGATCACATTAATGCGAATGGTCAGTAGCAAAATATATATACAATTCAGCACATCATCTTTGTATTCTCTTACATACAACTGTTAGTTTAGGGTAAGTAATTTCCTCATGGTAGAAGGACCATTTTTCTACTAGTCCTCTATGTTGATGAAATTTTATAAAGCACCTTGTTTTGTTTTTTTAAAGAAAAGTAACTTTGTGATGAAATACATTGACACTACTATTTTGCTACTATATATCTGAAAGAAAGATAGGTAATTGTTAATTAATTGTCAGCAGACCACAAAAACAAGAGTGGTAGCAGTAGCAAGAGTGGCAGTAAGAGCAGCAGTAGCAGCAGCAGCAGTGGGAAGAACCTGTGGGTCAGTGGCCTGGCATCCTCAACTCGAGCTCAAGACCTTAAATCTGTGTTCTCCAAGTATGGTAGGGTGAGTGTCAAGAAACAGGAAATCCCAAAGATTTAATTCTAAAACTAAACTTTAAATTTTTAGTTACTTTGATGATGCCGTAGATATAATGCACAAAACTGGGTTTGATTTCCATCAATAAAAATACTTTTGTAATTTATAACTGAAGGAAGGTAGAAGGAATTATAATATTATTTAATGTTCAGGATATTTTGTTTGTTGTAAAATGGCAGTGATAGTATACTGTAGTTTTGACGTTCCTGGCTATTACATTTGGATCTGAAACCATCATCTATCCATAGGTGACAAGTGCAAAGATAGTGACCAATGCCAAGATCCCAGGTGCCAAGTGCTATGGTTTTGTGACTATGCTGAGCAGTGAGGATGCTGCCAAGTGCATATCACAGCTCAGCCACACGGAGCTACATGGCCGTATGATACAAGTGGAAAAGGTTAGTGGTCTTGTTGTAAAGAGGGGAGATGCAAACTTTCACTTATCGACTAGTGTATTCAGGTAAGGAATACTATGCATATTTTAATGGATAGTGATGATACAGCTACATTAGATGTCAGCATGTACAGTAGGTTCGCCTGTAGCGCACTTATTTGGATGACAGAGGCGCTCGTGTATAGAGAAATAACATAGTATGAAGATATATTTATATGGAAAAATTACTTATGAGTGGCCACAGCCTCACACTGACAATTTACAGAGATCTTATATGCCAATATGCAGGGTACAGGGTATTTGGTAATTGTGAATTGATTGATTCACAGTAGCTATGAATATAAGTTTACCAATGAAACTGTAGTAAAAGCACACTAGAAGTGTGAGATGGGGTTCAGAGGCTGGCTGCGACACTGTTTTGGGGTCCCAATTGCTCCCCCCAAGGTCATGCTACTACTACCCTCCCCTGCCACCACACCACCACTCCCACTAGCACTGTGTTCAATGTTGATCCCACTTAGTCCATAAACTCTTCAAAATCAAGGGCGGACACAACTGAATGCATAATGAAGATAGCGAGATACCTCTCCATCAACATGATTGCTGGCACTATTTTGCCAGTAGAGAGCAGAACACCATAATTCCTCACAGTTTGCATAATTGCCTGCATGGGCTATATGCAGCCATGGTGATGGTACTACTGGAAAGGCCTGTGCAAAAACTAGGGGATTGACTGTAGTAACACTGATTCTAGCCTCCTTGGGCTGGTGGTTAGAGCTTAGACCACACTAACCCTCCCCGAAAAAAAATTGGCCCTGTTTTGCTGCTGGAGGGGATAAATATTTGCAGTCTTTAGTTAATCACCTGAAGCTTCAGAGCGTGTGACAGGAATTTCTTCTTACGCTTGACTTTTAATCTGTGGTGTTCCAATGTTGATGCTAGCTGGAGAATATGGAAGCCTTAAATAGAGGGGCAAGAGCATGCTGAAGGGTACAGGGTAGTTGAAGTGGGAATAAACTATTCTTACCATGGTAGTTCAAGTATTGAAAAATCTCTTGTCTAGAGGCATAATAGGAGACTTGTATGAAAAAAAGCTACTATTTCAAGACTGGGATATTATTGATACAAAACAAGGTTAAAGGATACTGTACATGTAACTAGTTTTGACGTGGCTATTGTTGGTACGTTTCTTTTCATTCCATGAGTATAAAAATATGACAGACTCTTAACCTTATACAGTGGACTCTCCAATAACGCGGTAGTTACGTTCCTGGAGACGTCGCGTTATTAAAAAACGCGTTATTTAAACTTAATTTCCGCATAGGAAACAATGGTAATAGTGGGGGTTGCGTTCCTGGACAATGCAAAAGTCTACCTTTTGGGGATTTTGTTACTCTAATGTATGAATAGTAGAGTCAAACTAAAGTATGTAGTTGGTGACTCAAACAACAAAAACCCACATTCTCGTTTTATTTATATTTGTAAAGTAACGGTACACTTTCCTTCACATTTAACACTCGTTACCCCGCTCTCCCTCCCCACCCCGCTCTCCCTCCCCACCCCGCTCTCCCTCCCCACCCCGCTCTCCCTCCCCACCCCTCTCTCCCTCCCCACCCCTCTCTCCCTCCCCACCCTGCTCTCCCTCCCCACCCCTCTCTCCCTCCCCACCCCTCTCTCCCTCCCCACCCCGCTCTCCCTCCCCACCCCTCTCTCCCTCCCTACCCCGCTCTCCCTCCCCACCCCTCTCTCCCTCCCCACCCCGCTCTCCCTCCCCACCCCTCTCTCCCTCCCCACCCCGCTCTCCCTCCCCACCCCGCTCTCCCTCCCTACCCCGCTCTCCCTCCCTACCCCTCTCCCTCCCTACCCCGCTCTCCCTCCTCACTCTGTGTTTCCTCCACATCCCGCTCTCCTTCCTCACTCCGCTCTCCCTCCACACCCCACTCTCCCTCCACACCTCCTCGCTCTCCTTCCACACTCGTGTTACCTTCCTCTGACACCACATCCGTCTTCCTTTTAAAGAATTGATCAAGTCGTGTCTGTTTGGTCAGAGAGCGGGCCTGAGCAGCTCACCCTGCTTCCCGCCAAAAGTAGTGTGGGTAAGCGGGTGAGCGTGGCCGCGTTAAATCGAACAAATAATGTTATTTAATCATATCCCCCCTATATATTATACCGCGTTGAATCAAAAACGCGTTACTCAAAACCGCGTTATTGGAGAGTCCACTGTATATGAATGGACCTAAGTTTTGAAGATGGTCAAAAATTGAGAGGTGAAAATGAAAAAAGTTTTCTGGTGTATATATATTGTCAAAAAGGAGCAGCTATGGGTGTTACTTGAATAATGGACTTTGGTTAAGGTGTATTTATAATTTACCCAAGAATAACTGTTCTGTGGTAACTATACATTCCCTATCTAGGCTAAGGGTGAACCAGGAGGGCCAACAAGAAACAAGCCATCATCCTCATCTTCATCTTCATCTTCCTCTGCCCGTAAGCCTTCAGATTCTAAGAAGGACCCTGTTGGGGAGAAGAAAAAAGAGTGTGAGAAAAAAGAATCTGAAAAGAAGGACACAAGTGGAGAAAAGAAAGGAAATGTCTCGGAGGAAAAGACTGGAAAAGAAGTGGAGCGCAAGAGATCTCACTCAAAGGACCCTTCTCGCTCTGGAAAGGATGCTGACCGCCGGCCACCTAGGAAGAGCATGGAACGTCGTTTAGAGCACCGTAGCAGTTCTGATAGGAGCTACCGCCAGGGCAGAGATGTTCTCAGCTTCAAACAGGTTGGTCATTTACCTGTACTGTAATTGTTGCCTTTGTAAGTTCCGTGGGAACTGCAGAATTTGCAAAAAAACTTATGCCCTATATATGGTAGGTGTTTAAGTTTATTATCTTGGGATAATATTGGGTACTGGTAAGAGAGGAAAGGAAGTGGAAAATAGAGTAACCCAAAGGAGAAAAGGTATAGGGTAGGGGTGACCCCATCATCCACCATTCTTACAATGGTGGTCAGCCTCTTATCCCCTTCAATTCAGGGGTAGAAATGATGGTTAAGGACCCCACTATCTAACATGACTCCACCAAATGTTCAAATAGCCTTGGATCTGGACCTCTTGCCTGTCTATTATCATGATGATTTTTATTTTATCACCCATTTGTCCTGCAGATTATGGAGGAGAGGGAGAGGCAGCGTATGAGGGTGAAGGAACGTATGATGAGGGAAGAGGAGAGGAGGAGGAAGGAGGTGGAGATAAGAACAGAGCGGCGCCAGAGGGAAGAGGCTGAGAGACTACAGAGGTGAGTTGGTACTATGTACTTAAGGCTAGGGGACTCTAGAAGTGAGGGATTAAAGCTCTGGAAAGTGCTGCTTAATATTTTTATTCACAAATTCAAACCTGCAGGTGGAATGCCAATTATTTTTAACTTGCTACTGTGAGTCCATTATCTGGTGACAGTATAGATGTATGGGTGAGCTTGGGGAGAAAAGAGATGGAACAGTATTGAAGATGTGCAGGGATCACCTTGCCAGTGTTCCCTTAGTGTGGCTCTTCTCTTATGCAACACATTTGAATAAAAAATTTGCACCAACCACCATCACTAGGCAAGTGTCCTAAATTTTGTGTAATTTATACCACACAAATATACCAAAGTACTTTGTCTCTCCAATTATTTCTCCAGTGGTTATGTGCATGCACAATTCATGTAGTTTTGTCAGTTTATAGGCTAATTCTATTATAACATTTTTAGGAAAATTTGCCTTGTGATAGATAAAAGTATCTGACTTTTTTTTCTACAGGGAAAGAGAAAAGTTGCGAATGGAGAGAGAAAAGATAGAACGTCAGAAGCAGGAATTGCTGCGACTGGAACGTGAGCACCAGCGATTGGAGAGGGAAAAGTTAGAAAGAGAGAGAGAGGAACTTCGGCGCCAGCAAATGAGGTTTGTGGTTGATGATTTTTAATCCTTTCACATCCCGAGCATCATGCTTAGTTGGGTGAAGAACTCGGGGAAGTTGTATTTTTCATGTTTTCACTAAGACTAATTTCATCATTTAAAAAGCTTAAGTTTGCACACCAAGATATAAAAGTTTCAGGTTCATCTATCAAATCTTTACCCCACAGCTGAGTGTAAAGAGTATACAAAATTTATTGGTTACACGGGTGTATGAATAATTATTGTAAAAACTGCACACTAAAACTAAATTTGCTTATCATTTAACTACTTCGTGCTTCAAAATGTGGGAATCCCCAAAGCAAGGATTGCACTGTACACCACCACACTTCTTGCACCATGTGGTATCTCATAATGTTGTACTGTGTGAGAATTGAGAGTTAGTGCCATCAATATGTGTCATACTCTGTATATACCAGGTGAAACTTTAAAAATACAACTTTTGTGGTGCTGGGAAGAAAGGTACTAGGCATCTGGCTTGTGTATGTTTCTACTAGTGCATGGGTGGCTAACCTCATTCAGTAGTCCACTGCTCTACCCCTCCAAGCTCCTCCCATTTAACACTGGTACATTGCTTTAGGACAAAATCTCCCAAGAAGTTAACATAACATTCTAATTTCAACCGTGTTGTGATCACCTACACCCTGGGTGCTAACGTGCACAGGGCTGTATCTGTCCGCAGGTATGAGGAGACAAGACGCAGCCTAAAGCGGCCCTCAGATGAACGGGATCGCAGGGACTTCTTTGATGACCGAAAGAGACCAGCACTTGAAGGCAGATCACGTTTTGACTCGTCGCCAGTGCCACAGAGGAGGTGAGGTTGACCAGGGTGTATTCAAGTTATAAGATATGGATTTTTAGACACTCAGAGTTTTTGTTTGGTTTGTTGGATTACATTTTGTTTTACTTGACCCAGTGCTAGGGGGATGAACGAGCCAGTACAGCGGCGGTATACAGAGGAACGCAACTACGATCGTGAACCCACACGTTTTGATCACAACCATGGCCACGATGGTGGAGGGGCTAGTGGGCGTGATGACATTCGAGGGGCTACATCTGGTGGGGTAGGGGGTGGGAACAGCCGCTATGAGGATCGACGGGAGGTGAGGGACCGGGAAGAAAGGAGACCAGTAGACCGCTCAGGCCCAAGAGATGACAGAGATCACAGAGGGGGACTCATGGCTTCACAGACTTCCAGGGATCGTCCCAGAGAGAGGTAGGTTATCTCAACTCTTGCATCCAAATTCATTGTGACCAATTTTATACAATAACCAAAAGAAACTCCTCTTTAAAATGTAGGTTGGATTAGGTTTAATTAATGGGCTATATAAGCGAAATATCTGTAGCATATGATCAGGTAATGATTTGCATTGGAAGTCATGAGGTTTTATCAGACTAGTACACTATTGTAGTTTATAGGGATGGATGGGGGCAAGACTAATTGTAGTACAAAAATTGAGGAACTTCTCAGCTGAAGTTGTAGAATATCACAGTATGTAGATAATTTGCAAAATTTTATGTTTTTGGACGGGAAGAGTACTATATTTAAGTGCTAACAGTTTCTACTTTTACAAAAGTCTAGTTAGCAAATGCTGTTTTATTTCTTTTTGAAACTGTTGAATAAGTCTGATACTGGCACTTTTCCTATGAGATACATTCTTCTTTGTTACAGTCGATATGGTGGGAGTGGAGGAGACTCTTGGAGGACTGGTGGTAGTGTGAATGACAACAAGAGTAGTTTCAGTGGCAGTTCAGCTCTGTTGGGGGGAAGTGTGGGTGGCTCAGGGATGACAGCAAGAGGGGATTCCCAGGGTTGGCGCACATCAAGCAGTAGTGACAGGTTAGTCATTCATGTTCTTTATTTATTTCACTTGTGCCAGTCTCATATTTTGCTTCAGTTTCTCTTCCTTCCCTTACTTCTATACCTTTACTCACTACTCAACCATCCCACCTTTTTCTTTCCCCACTGGTTTATCTTTCTCTTTTCCTTAACCTTATATCCGGTGTGACTTTTAAATGGAAATTGTTAGTCCATTATTCTCTTTGTAATTACATATAGTTCATAAATACTAGAAAATGTTCAAGAGCTTGTATAAACATCTTACTATTATACTGTTAATTAGTTGAAGGGAACTGGTGAATTTTTTCCATAATTTAAATTTGTCCCATAGTAATTGCAGTGCTCTTGGATACAGGTGGGCAAGCAGTAGTGGTGGTGGCCCTAGCATGCCAGTACGAGGGAGCAGCAGTAGCAGCACACTGGGCAGCCTAGGAATGATGGATTTCCTCCGTGGAAATGTCAGCCATCCACCACAATCCAGCCTTAGCTCCATGTCAATGGCCATGATGTCACAGAATGACAGATTTCAGACCTCAAATTTCCGAAAGTATTAATATGTTCGGAAATCTCAGACCCAATGTTTTGGGAGGTTTTAAAGTCATTGGAACTGGTAGTCTTGTACAAGATCATTGCCAGTAGTGATGATCCCCATCTCTATGTAATGGTTAACTTGGTGAATGCCCAGATTCTGCATTGTATTTGTTAGTATAGTACACAATCATGAAGGACTGGAATGCACGTCAGTGTCGATAATCACAATGAAACCAATTATTTGAAATGCAGAAGGCAGTCACAATAAAGATGGGCATTGTTTGGAATGTACAGTAAATGGATTACAGTAGATAGCTCTTATCACCATATGGAGACGTGTGAAGGGTTACCTGATTTTTCATGTTCATCTTTAGACATTTATGTTTTATCATCTTCAATTGTTATCATTAGTCATATGTTTTCCATGTTATATGCCTTTTGTGGGTCTGTTAAGTTTCATTAGTTGGAGTGTGAAACTTGTAAATATGTAATTTTTCACTTAGGGTCATATTCCTTTCCATCTCGAGCAATTGCAGTTAGTCTATGAGGCTATGTAGGTCAGTGAAGACTAGTGTAAGATATTAAGGCCTTGGATGTAAAGTATTTTGACCCAAAGGAGGCTTGTATTTTTTATGGTCATTTTTTGACTTGAAATTGTCCTAACCGTCCTGGACCTCACTAAATAAAGTAAATGAGCTACAAAGAACTGAATGAAATGTATGAGTCTTACACCCATTCCATTTATCATTATTTAATTTTTTTATTAGTATAGTCCAGAAATAACAAAAATAACCTTTCACAATGTGAAGCTTACACCGTCCACTGGCTAGAAAGCATCACCACCCATCGCTAAAGTTTCAGCTTTGTAAAAAATAGCTTCACTAAGCATTGTTCTCCAAAATATATTATTAGCAACAACATGGTAAGGATAATTAAAATGTAAAAAAGTTTGAAGTACATACAAGAAGTGTTTGGACGTTGTACACTCCACCAAAAATTTCTCAAACTCTGAAAGGCTCTTGCATTACGAGAAGCATTGGAGATTTCGAAAAAAAGTTGTCCATGCATATAACCGGTGATAGCACTGATTACCCATGTTCTGGGTGCATGGGAAAATTGCAGTGGCCAATGGTTCATTTCGACCACTTCCAGAGGTTTCAGAAATATTTGGTTAGAGTGTACTTACATTTTGTATATATGAAGGAATAACTTCCAAGGGAAGATAATATATTTAGTAGCACTCTGATTGGAGTCCATTTTAACGAGTCATAAGTTACAATTAATTTTAAGTTCAGTTGAGAAAGCAACAGTTTATGTATTGATTTGGAATCTTGTTTAACAATTATGAATTATTTGCTCTAGTGATACCAAGTCATTTCAAGTAATGTTTTTATATTATAAAAAAACTGTTGAATCAGTGACACACTCGTCTCCCTTTATCCCGAGGTAAGTGGGTATAGTACACATCCAAGGAAAATCGAGGACTTGGAAATCGAATGTGTGTCAACCTGAAATTCCAGGTTCAAGGTACATGTTTTCACTTAACATTCCCACTTTGTGTGTACAGTACCTGAATAAAATGACGAGTAGGAGATTTATTTCATTAATCCATTGCATATACTGGAGGCAGATTGAAAATTGAACGACGGATGGTAGGGTACAAACATCGTGCATTTTATCGTATATGCATAAGGAAAGATTAAATATTGAGTGGTTGGGCAGGTGTGATTTTCCTTTAATCTGTAAAGCAGCATATAGGCCTACAGTAGAACAAAGAATATAAGTCTTACTAAAGATAAAACATGTCTATTGGTAGGTATCTGCTGCCCTGTGTACGTGTAGGTGTATAGTCAAACCTGGACTAAAAATCCGACAAGGTACAGTCGCGGTCATATATAATCATCTATATAGGAATAACTCGTAAAAGTGACAGCTTCCCACTGTCCCTTAGATGATAAACTTTCCAATAAACAGATTAACTACCATCTTTTATTTTATTACAAGCAGCTACGCACTACTTAAAACAATAACATCACGGGGCTGCTAGGCCATACAGCTTGAACTTCAACAACAACATCATGTGGAATGTTAAAAAACCTGAATTGTTGGAGCAGATTAAGATTCAATGCTACAAATTTTGATCTAAAGTTGGGTACTATCACTAACTCGACCGTGGGTTACTATAAAGTAATCCTAGCAACGCGATTATTCACTTTCCTCGAAACTACCCGGCCATTGATTGAACCCAAAATCTGAGTGTTGCAATTTTCCTGAAGAGGGGGACGTATGGAGATTCCACTGCCCAAGCAAGTACAAAGGAATGTATCAACCAATACTGCCCCTCAATACTAGCACCTTCGTACCATCCCCTCTCCCGGACGTCACTAGGAAATGGTGTGTGTATCATCGAAGCACACACAAAGATCCGAAGGCGCAAAGCACATGTGAGTGATTTGCGGCGATGCTTCGAGTAATGGGACTGTAGGCGACTGCATATTTTCCTCATGACTGGGTTTGGGCGTGTCTCTGTGACGAATAAATCACATACGGTTATGTCTGGAAAAAAATGAAGCTAGACTATAGCAAAGAGATGAAGAAGCTGATGGAACTGTATAGTAAAGTAGAATGGTGTAAATCCATGCGTTTTCTTGTGGGGGCGCTCCAAATGTCATGATTATGAGCTACTGGCAATTATCTGTATGAGGATTGCGGAGCCTTCCAAAACGCCCTCTCCTGGCTGTGGTGGCAACTTGTGTCTTGTGACTCTTGTCAGCTTCGGAGTGGAGTGTGGTTGGCTGGTAGCGATGTGAGGGGCGGCGCTTCCCCCCTTTCCCCTCCTGACGCCGAGAGGAGGGAGGGAGGGAGAGTGAAATGGGTGCATGCATGGAGAGAAAGTGGAGTAAGATGATGAAAGAAGGTGAAGTAGAGAAAGTAAAGTGGGGAAGAGGAGCAGGGGAGTTAGGTGAAATACCCAGAAGGGTGTGATGATAATGAGGAAGGAGATGAGAGAAGTAAGAGTAACTAAAAATAAAACAAGAAAAAAGAGAAGAGGAGAAAACTAAAGTGACGAGGGAGAAGGAAATTACGTATGAGTAACAGAGAGAGAGAGAGAGAGAGAGAGAGAGAGAGAGAGAGAGAAGAAAATGACGAGAGGAGAGATGCTGTGGCTTTTAGAGAGATTTATTTGAATGACACTCGTCTGCCACCACGGTGTAAATCAGTGTGTGCCGCTTATACACCTTTTTGAAACTATAAAGAAATGTTCTGTGCTGGCGCGTCCACGGATGAAAAACTCCCCAATGATGGAAGGATAATAACTGAGAAGTAAATCAGCCTTACATCAAACTAACTAATCTCAGCTCACCATACATACAGATGTCGGGGAAACTTTATTCGCGGACAAAACCGATGCTCATTCCTATAATAATGACTTGGGAAATATCAAGGGTTCAACGTACACTAATGAGAAAGTCAACAACAACAGCAACAACTCAAAGAATTAAGTAAGTGGTATATATATTTTTCCAATCATATACACAAAAAATAAAAACAACGACAATACTGAAGGAAAGTCTATGGAAAAAAAAATTCGGTAAGGTGTTAAAACTTCACAGGCCTGACGGGCGGTACACAGGGTAAGAAGAAGAAAGTCACTCCAGGTTGAGGTGCTTCTAAAACCCCATCTCCTCCCCTCACCAGACGAGACAGATTTATGGGCGCGCGTCAGAACTTTGTCTCGGTGAAAATTAGCAAGTCTCCGGGGGCGGGAAGATGGAGTGACTCGTGAGGGGACACAGCGGGAACACCAAAACATATTATACCCAAGTGTGCCCGGTTGGAAGTCCCCCTATGCTATGCAGGCGTCTCAAGAGTCTGTATGTCACGGGTATCTAAGTTTCTTCAGTCCTCTTTATTAATCCTTCATTCTAAGGTTTTTGGGCCTGAGATTTGATTCGTTTTAATCAGCAGGCGTCTGAAATGTCTGTCACTAATATCGATCTGATTTGTTTTCGTCTTTTTTAATTAATCTTTCGTTCTCCGGTTTTTGGGCCTGAGATTTAGTCCGTTTTAATCAGCAGGCTTCCGAAATGTCTGTCACGAATATCGATCTGATTTTCTCTCATTCTCCTTCCTTCGTTCTCCGTTCTTGGGTCAGAGATTTACTCCGTTTAGATTTACGGGTGTCGTGCAATTCCCTAAGAACCGACCGGGTGGATGATTAACTGAAGCTGAAGGGGATAAAGTAAAAAAGTAAAACAGTGTTGGTTGATTTAAAAGAACTGATTCTTTCAAACTTTGCCACGAAACAGACTCCTCATTAAAGTATCATTCAAGTCGTCTGTTTCCTGGGATAGTTTGGAGGAATCACAGACCTTCCAACTCACCAACAGTAGCTATAGAATCAACCCGTAAGCTATAGGACCCTGTGATCGTGTATGGGAACTGGAGGCTTCTGATTCCCCCTGACTATATACCCCAACACACGCTCCTCCCATATACAGTAGGTGGTGTTTCGTGGTAATATTTGAAGGATTCATTTACCTCCAATTTTCCGACTACATCACAGGATCCCTTAATGTGACCAGGGGACGTAAGAAAAGAGAGTTCCTGTGATACCTGTAATGAAGTATAGGGTCTTTTGTAAGATATTCGTACCGTGTCTCAGTTTAATTATGCCATTTCCTGAGGTGCCCAAGAATTACGTCCAATTATGATGAAGAATTCAGTGATGTTTATCTATCAGAATATAAATAATGATAAAATCAATCATGTTTCTTAATGTTTGGTGATGCAATACCAATCAGAAAATTAACAATGATAAAGTCAATAATATTTGTTGTTTATGTTTAGTGATACAATACCAAAAAAATAAAAAATAAAAACAATAATGTCAGTGATGTTTGTATATGTTTGATAATGCTATGCCAATTAGTAAATTATATATACAGTATATGAACATTTCTGAAATATAATAACTTCCTTTTTTCGAATATGAGCTGTGTATGAGGGAGTAATGGGTTATGTAGGATGCATGTGGTCAGAGGGAAAAACTACATGGCAAGCTGCTGAAAAATAAAATAGAAATACAAATACATCTAGGCACAATATGATAATAGGTCAAACAACTTCACCTCAACCTTGATCTGCCTTAGTTAGAAAATGTATTTGTAGTTATGTTGTTGTTGTTGGTGTTGTTCTATTTACATTGGTGGTGTTGTTGGTGTTCTATTTATACAGTGTTGGTGATGGTGTTGTTGGTGTTGGTGTTCTATTTATACAGTGTTGGTGATGGTGGTGTTGATGGTGTTTTATTTACATTGGTGATGGTGTTGTTGTTGGTGTTCTATTTATACAGTGTTGGTGATGGTGGTGTGGATGGTGTTTTATTTACATTGGTGATGGTGTTGTTGTTGGTGTTCTATTTATACAGTGTTGATGATGGTGGTGTGGGTGGTGTTCTATTTACATTGGTGATGGTGTTGGTAGTGGTCTATTAATTTTACAGTGGTGGTGGTGATGGTGGTGGAGATCACAAAAACAGTATTGGTGTTGATGACTCTAGCATTTAGTCTACAATATTATCAAAATCATTACAATTTTTACAATATTTCGCCACCTCTAAAAATAAACTTTTGCACACACACACACACACACACACACACACACACACACACACACACACACACACACACACACACACACACACACACACACACTGTAAGTATAACCCATGCAGGTGAAAATATGTTCATTTGATATTAACATAGTATGCAGATAATTACACACACACACACACACACATACACACACACAGACACACAGACAGGGAGAAACGGGTATAGAACTAAACGACTAATTATTGCTACACATCGTACAAACACACTAAAAGGAAAACAAATAAATAATACACTAATGACAACACCGTGTTCAAAACCAGAAACTATAATTATTACACACTGCATGGTGCGACTGACTACCTCAACTTTCCATTATATTTATTTGTGAGGAGTGGGAAAGTCTACGAAGAAGGTCATTGTTTGTGTTGTGATGTACAGTATAGACAGACTTACACACAAACACACATACTGAACTGACTCTTGTTGGTGTTACGTTACGAGGCGTCACTGCACTTCATTACACATAAACACACACACACACACACACACACACACACACACACACACACACACACACCAACTTTTGATTATCTACACTCCTCCTCAGTAATAATTATTTGACTAAAACATAAATATCACACACACACACACACACACACACACACACACCTTTGATTACCTACACTCTTCCTTAGTAATAATTATTTGACTCAATACAAAATAAATGTAAAAATAGGTGACGTACTTATTTCCATGATTATCTATTATAGGTCCTTCACTGATAAGTATATTTGATAGGATATAAAAAGTCTATAATTATGAAATACTGGTAGAATAATAACAACATAAAAATAATAAATAACATCAAACTGAACATAATTTTCTGAAACATTAATTCACAGATAAAGCAATAATTATTTTCCTTCACTGATAAGTATATTTGATAGAATAAAAAGTCTATAATTATGAAATACTGGTAGAATAATAACAACATGAAAATAATAAATAACATCAAACTGAACATAATTTCCTGAAACAACATAATTCACAGATAAAACTATAAATATTCACCTTTGAGGACAGGACAGTTAAATCCACGAATAATTATCGATATTCTACCTATATATACACCCTCGGGCCCGGTTAACGCATATGTTCCGTGGATTGTGCTCATTATAGTATACAGTTATCTCGCCCCCCTCCCTTCCTCCCCTCTTCCCCCTCCCCTCGGGCACGGGTGAGGCATATGTTGTAGATAGTGCTCATTACTGTTATACCTTTCTTCCCCCCTCCCCTTTTTTTCTCCCTCCGGCATGCGTTTTCTCTTCCTCTTATTCTCTTTCTTACTTCCTCCTTCTTTTTTCTTCTCTTCTTCCCTCTCCTCCTCCTCCTCCTTCTCTTCCTCTTTCTTCTTCTCCTCCTCTTCTTTCTTCTTCTTCTCCTCTTCCTCCTCCTCTTAATTTTCTTCCTTTTCTCATCTTCTTTCTTCTTTTCCTCCTCCTTTTTCTTTTCTTTCTTCTTTTCCTCTTCCTCCCTCTCCTTCTCCTCCTCCTCCTCTTTCTCTTCCTCCCTCTCTTCCTCTTTCTTCTTCTCCTTCTCCTCTTCCTCCCTCTCCTCCTCCTCCTCCTCCTCCTTCCCCCACAAGCACGGGTGTGTTGTATATGCTAGCTGTGGTGATAATATCCAGGTGGGCGGCCTATCTATTGGAAAACTCGACCCCCTCCATGCATGTACAGCCACAATCAAATAACCACAGGCACTTTTCTTCCATCGTGCAAATAAATCAGTTATCATATCAAATATAATCATACAACAACACCTTACGTCAACTCAACCCCCTCAATTATTATTATTATTATGAGGTGCTACAAAATCATACATGTGTTGTTCTTTTATCATATCAAAATATAATCATACAACAACAACACCTTACGTCAACTCAACCCCCTCAATTATTATTATTATTATTATTATGAGGTGCTACAAAATCATACATATGTTGTTCTTTATTACCAAGATATTTACTAAGATGGAAGGAAAGGGTCGGTGGATATTTGATTTGTGGCTGTACCCCCTCCACCCTCACCCACACACACCCACACGCACACACGCACACGCCCTCCGTCCCATCTCCAGGTGTCAATTTCGCGACACTGTTAGGCGACGGAGCGAGAGGAAGAGTTGACATTCGAGAGCACAGGAAGGGGAGGTTAAAAAGTCACACCGTGAATTGGAGAGAAGGAGGAAGAAGGGTAATAGGTAAGGAGAGACCACATGCCATCTATACCAAACCATTTTTTTCCCTACTTCTCCTCGCCTCTTCCTCCTCCTGTTCCTTTATTTCCTCCTCTTCCTCCTGCTCCTATTCTTCCTCTTCCTTCTCCTCTTCCTCTTCAATAAAGACCACATTACCATCTATACCAAACCATTTTTCCCTACTTCTCGCCTCTCCCTCCTTCCTGTTCCTTTATCTCCTCCTCTTCCTCCTCCTCCTCCTATTCGTTCTTCTCCTCCTCCTCTTCCTCCTCTTCCTCCTCCTCTTCCTCCTCTTCATTAACCCATTCTTCTCTGACTAACACCAAACGAGTTCTATTGGCTAAGTGATATGTTCAGCTTTCACAATCTTGCAGACTCCTTCCCTTCCACCTTCACCCCTCTCTCCACAAACATCCTTTTTTTTCCTTCTTCCCTCTCACTTTCGACTCTCCCTCCTCCATCCCTCCCTCCTTCCTCTCTCTCCACTTCCCTCCATCCTCCACCACTTTTTCTCTCGTTCCCTTTCACCTTCACTCCTCTATTTCCACATCTTTCCCTCCTTCCTCTCTCCACCTCCCTCCACTTCCCTCACCCCTTTCACTCTTTCTCTTCATCTCCCTCCACACCTCCCTCCACTCCCCTCCTTCATTTCCCTCATTCCTTCCCTCCACCTCCCTCCCTCTTTTTTCTTTTCTCCACACCTCCCTTCACACTTCCC